>CM042320.1:26878182-27070682 GCA_023566125.1 Zingel zingel
AAGTTTTTTTTATCACTTTCCTCAATGTTTTTGTCACTTTTCCCGACATTTTTGTCACTTTTCCCGATGTCTGTTGATTTTTTTCTGCGCTTTTTTTGACGTTTTTTTTTTTCAAACATTCTTTTATCTTTTTTTTTTTTTTTCAAATACTATCAAATTTAATAAAACGTCCAAATTCAATGAAATTAGTGAACTGATCATCCTTGCTATTATTTATGACAATTTGGTTAAAAGAAACCCACATTTCTGATAGAGAAACTTTTTGAAAATTGGTCAAATTTGACCTGAGGACAACAGGAGGGTTAATATGACAATAGTCTGAATTAGATTTGGGTCATGTTAACAGCATGTTCTGTTTGGATATTCAGATTAAGGCCTTTTTCTGAAGATGACATTTTCATATGAAGACATGTTTGATATGTTGGTATTCTTCAGGTTTTAGAAGCCTTCTTTGGATATGTATACTGCGCATTCAGAATCTACGTCTCAATCGGGGTTTTTACTCCCAGTGAGCCAAAAGTCGTCTAGAACTAGTCTAAAAGACGTGATTTAAGGACATCCAGAGACGTCCTCCGAAGATTCAGAATTTAATTTTTTTTATACGTCTTTTCTGGAAATTGTAGAGACGTCAATTAAAGATGTTTTTAAAGAGGTAATTGTTGATCCAGAGCTGTTGGACTGGGATCCGTCTGTCAGTGAGCTGCGTGATTAAAGTTGACTTCCCTCTCTCTGTGTGTGTGTGTGTGTGTGTGTGTGTGTGTGTGTGTGTGTGTGTGTGTGTGTGTGTGTGTGTGTGTGTGTGTGTGTGTGTGTGTGTGTGTGTGTGTGTGTGTGTGTGTGTGTGTGTGTGTGTGTGTGTGTGTGTCCTCTCAGGGAGAGTGTGTGTTGACCGTTCAGCTCGATGATGATGATGTGTGTCGTGCTGAGGGAGAGGACGAGGAGGAGGCGGAGGCGGAGTTTTATCTTTTATTCTCGGGATCCACACAGAGACACCTGAGCAGCACGCTGCGAGTCAGCCACGTCACACTGCAGGCTGTGTGTCCAGGTAACACACACACACACACACACACACACACACACACACACACACACACACACACACACACACACACACACACACATTCTCCCGCAGATGAATGAATAGATACAAGTGCACTCATAAGAGTGTGTGTGTGTGTGTTGTGTAGCCCATAATGTGTCTGAGCAGGTCTTGGTGACGTTGTGTTTGGCTCGGCCTGGTGCACCAGTGGATACACACTCACAGGAGACCTTCTGCTTCGTACAGGTAACAGCTCTGTCAACATTCTATTGGTTGCAACATGTTCCAGCATGTCACATGTCGCTCTGACAAGCCCGCTGACCAGAGAAGTAGATGGAAATGATTTGTAACAAGCTGCACAGCCTACCTGATGCTGATTTGGGGTGTAGTTGTTCTCCCCTCTATAAGAATTATGTACATAAATGGCCACTGGATGTATACGCAATGTAAACATGAGACCATCACAGATGTATTAATCTGGCCTTTCATACAAAAAAAACATCTGGTTGTGTTTGACACTCAGCACCTCATCACAAAACACGCGTGTTATGTTTAGGGGTTATGGACAAGAAGACGATTGGAACTTAAACTCACGTGTGTCTTTATGTCATGCCTCATTCAGATGGACTTGTTCAGATATTCTCAATGACTGGAACATATCTGGAGCACCTTTAGGGTTGGCGTCCAAGAGATTCAAATCTTGATCAACAAAAGTGAAATTGTTTCCAAATGGTGAATCATTTAAAATTAAGTAAAAAAAAAAAAAAAAAAAAATGGCAAGCGAGTTGTAAAAGATGAAACAATTTAAAAAGTAGAAAGGTTTGATGGCATGAGACATCATGAACTCATGGAAATCACTAGAGTGCACCACACACTGCTCAATGTGTGTGTGTGTGTGTGTGTGTGTGTGTGTGTGTGTGTGTGTGTGTGTCTGTGTGTGTCTGTGTGTGTCTGTGTGTGTGTGTGTGTGTGTGTGTGTGTGTGTGTGTGTGTGTGTGTGTGTGTCTGTGTGTGTGTGTGTGTGTAGGACTTGGCTCTGGACATGGCCCACTTTCTGCTCGACAACATATCTCCACAGGAAGCATTCCTATTGGATGATGAGCAGGTTCACGTCATGTTTTTCATTCGTTATATTTGGATATTAGTTTTGATATTGTTGATATTATATTAGCAAGACATTTCACATAACTCAATGAGCTGTCTTTATTCTCTGCGTGTGTGTGTGTGTGTGCGTGTGTGTGCGTGTGCGTGCGTGTGCGTGTGCGCGTGTGTGTGTGTGTGTGTGTGTGTGTGTGTGTGTGTGTGTGTGTGTGTGTGTGTGTGTGTGTGTGTGTGTGTGTGTGTGTGTGTGTGTGTGTGTGTGTGTGTGTGTGTGTGTCAGATTGGGTTTAAAGAGTGTGAGCGGTTGGACCAGAGCCTGGCCCTGGCCCTGAAACACCTCAGCCTGCCCCCCCATAGGACTGGACCCGCTTCGGACACATGGACGACACACACACCTGCACACAGTGGCACAGACAGGGATGACGCAGAGACACAGCAGGAAGCTACGTCTATGGATGTCTCCACACTGCTGGACAGCTGCACCGGTGAGCAAACACACACACACACACACACACACACACACACACACAGATTTCGGCGTCGGCTCTTACCAACAGAAGTCCCTGAATCTCGTTGTCTCTTCAGTTAGACATTAGACATTATCTTTGTCTTCTTGTAAATCACCTTCTTCTTCTTCTTCTTCTTCTTCTGGGGATGGGATTCCATGGTTACGGAGGATGCAACCCTCTGGTTGACATTAGACGTGCCCTGGTGATTCAGACTTTGTACTAATTAGGGAAGCACCCATCTGACTTTTTCATCCATGGTACTGATTCCAACCTCTAAACTCCCGACCCCTCTGTGTGGTACTGATGAAGACCATGAACATCAGGTAGCTGGACGTGGAGATGTCCACACACCCACAGCCTTTTTAGACATGTCAGTAGTGTTCAGGAACGGCTGGTAAAGACTGATCCCAGCTGTCGTTCATGTAGCCTCTAAACCAAGTCCACACTGAGCTGATAGAGCACATGGCTTCCCTGCAACTGTGCTACTTTTTCCATTCCAGTTGTTCAAAGGTTGTCGGTTCTTTATCCAGTTGTTAAATATGTGATGAAATAATTTTTTGGATAACTCTGAGAGCCCTATTTTAACGATCTAAGCGCACAGCGTGAAGCGCATGGCCCAGGTGCGTTTAGGGCGTGTCCAAATCCACTTTTGCTAGTTTGACGGCGGAAAAAAGGGGCCGTGCGCCGGGTGCATGGTTCAAAAGAGTTGTTCTTAGTGTCTTCATTAATTCATAGGTGTGTTTTGGGCGTAACATGCAATAAACCAATCAGAGGGTCATCTCCCATTCCCTTTAAAAGCCAGGCGCGTTTGGACATTGCTATTATGATGCTGGATTTTTATTTGTAATCCTGTGTGTGTGTGTGTGTGTGTGTGTGTGTGTGTGTGTGTGTGTGTGTGTGTGTGTGTGTGTGTGTGTGTGTGTGTGTGTGTGTGTGTGTGTGTGTGTGTGTGTGTGTGTGTGACAATCATAGTGTGCGTGCGCTGTGCATAAGCCTAGGAGCATTTTACTAATTTGCTGTTAAAATAACAATGACATACTGTGTTATTGACTTTAGACCAGGTTTTTGTTGGTCAATGGTGCGATCACTTCCCTCTGCCTCAAGATAGCAAAACGCCCAGAATGCACCTGAACACACCTCCCTGTAAGACAAGCACGCCCATGGGCGCACAGATGGGCGCAGGTGCATTTGCTATTTAAACGACGCGGGCGCTGGACGGTCTTAAAATAGCAAAGACACTTGCATCGGGCTTTGCGCCGCGCTGCGCCGGGTGCGAGATAGGACCCTGACTGTCAGTGCCAACACTAATACTTTCACAGTAACAGTCTTCATATTAAATGCGTTTATTGTGAGGCTCATGCAGTCAGTGATGGTGTGGGATCAGCTGTAGCTGTGTGGGTTGACCGAGCACAAAACAAGACTTTATCAGTACCTGTCCACATCATAAGCTCTGCATCATCATCATGGTCATCATCATCCTATCAGCCAATAAGACCTGCCGAGCAGACTGGACTCATCAATGAGATAAAAACCACGTGGTCTGTGTTTGTTTTCCAGTTGGCTGAAGTGTGTCCCAGCGAGTTCATCATTAGTGTATGAAACAAAGCACATAAAACAATAAAAGCTAACATGTTTCCTGCTTCATTTTCCTCTGAAACCCTGACCCAGGACCGGCTGATAGCCACGTTTGAATAAAGCGCGTCCCGCTGTATTCTCTCCCATGTCCCCACGGGTCCATCCCCGCCCCGCCCTCACCGTGTCTTATCTCTGTCCTTAGGCCGGTCTCAGTGCCAGCAGCTGTCCAGCCTGCTGCACGTGGCTGCCAGTCACGGTCTGAGGACAGTGGCGGCGGTGGTTCTGCAGCAGCCGGGAGGCTGGGAGGCGCTGAGAACGCCCAACGCCCAAGGACAGACTGCAGCCGCCGTGGCACAGAGCAGAGGACACCAGCAGCTGCTGCAGCTCTTCACACAGTGAGTACACAGAGAGAGAGATATAGATATATCATCATCGTCATCATCATCATCATCATCATTATCAGGAGCTGTGGAGTGTGACTCTGTGTTATTATCCCACATCACTCTGCTTCCATAAGCTCAATTTCAAAAAGTAAAGACAACAAAAACATGAAAAGTGCAAAAAGAATAGAAATAGAACTGCATATGGCAGAGTAGCAAGTTGTATAAAGTTTGCATGTACAGGAGGCTTCTGTATGTCAGAGCATCTTTGTCACAACACGCTGAGACAGACAGATAGTCAGTCAGACAGACAGACAGTGTTCCTGCTAACGTCTCTGTGGAACATAGAAACTACTGTTTACACGGTGGTTCAGCGGTAAGCACTGCTGCCTCACTGCACAGTTCGATCCCCGGGCCGGGCAGGACCTTTCTGTGTGAAGTTTGCATGCTCTTCTCGTGTTTGTCTGGGTTTCCTCCCACGATAGAGACATCCATGCTAGGTAACTAGGACTACAGTTGAAAATTAGTTGGCTGGCTAACACTGGCACATTTACAGAAATGTTGATTAATGGGCGCCTGGGTAGCTCAGTTGGTAGAGCAGGTGCCCATATATAGAGGTTTACTCCTCTACGCAGCGGCACGGGTTCGACTCCAACCTGCGGCCCTTTGTTGCATGTCGTTCCCCCTCTCGCTCCCCTTTCATGTCTTCAGCTGTCCTATCAAAATAAAGGCTGAAAATGCCCAAGAAATTATAAAAAAGAAATGTTGATTAATGCGCATTGTCCTAAATAAATAAATCGGAATCTTAAATCGACTGCAGGGATTCCTCCTAGTCACTTGATTACACAGATGCTGTGTGTCTCTGCTCTCAGATATTACACATGCAGTTGACTCATTAGTGCTGAACCGTTCAGAAAGGCATAAGTAGCACACACTTTTTCTTTTTCTTTATTCATAGAGCACAAAGTGCTTAACAGGCATAACATACCAGAAGAAATGAATACAAAAGTAAAAGGAGGAGAAGATAAGCAATAAAGATAATAAGAGTAAAAGACTTGAAGAAAAACAGAAGATGAAGCCGAGCTCAACTCAACCGAACGAGGGCGGTGAGGCCTGTGAGTGTGAGCAGGTTTATGTGAATCATGCTGTTCCACACTGTGAGTGTTTCTGTGTCTGGCTCTGGGAACATCCCGAGCATCTGATTGGTCCAATCTGGAGTTCTGTTAGATAAGGTGGCACTAGCCCAAATATAACCTTAAAAACAAGAAACTCAAATGTTCAAATCAACCCTGAAACTTACAAGAGATGAGATCACGCTTTCTTTTTCCTGTTAGAAGACGAGCGGCTGTTGGTAGACACCAAAACCAGCTGAAAGAGAGAGAGTACAGTATAAAGTGTTAGTAATAATAATGTTCAGGTGGTAAGGATTGAGTGGGCAGACAGGACAAACAAGCCTGCTGCATTAATGCTGCTGTCACTGTGAAGAAAAACGGGTAACAAAACACACCGTGTGTGTGTTTGTGTGTGTGTGTGTGTGTGTGTGTGTGTGTGTGTCAGTAACTGAGCACCTCTCCCATGGCTCAGACTGAACTGGGAGCGTCAGGGCTCAGCTGATTGGGGTGTGTGTGTGGAGGTGGAGCTGGGGGCGTGGTTCCAAAGACTGCGTGAGTGATGTGAAGCCTCCACCACACAGGGCAGTGTGAGGCACATAGGCTGCCTGTCGGGAGTTGTCCTTTTAGTTGTGTATTAGTTTGATTTTTTTTCCTGGACCTTTTAGTTATTGACTTTATTTAATATATAAACCACACAGGTAAGACTCAGAGACTCCTGGTCCCCCTGGTGTCTCAGTCGTGCGTGACAGCAGAGTCAGTGAGCTGGACCAGCCGTCTCACACACACACGTATGACTTTGTGTCCCTGCAGGTATGAGACGACCTCAAACGTCCAGGTGGAACTAAAGGAGCAGCCGCACGTCGACCCAGAAGGCCGAGTGTTTCAGCACCACGCCGCTCTTGGCACCTACACCCTGACGTTCCCGGGCCTGGGGCAGAGAGGTGGGGGCGGTGACGACCGCTGCATCCAGGAGGAGCTGAGGGAGCTGAGGAGACGCATTGGTCTTCACAGGGACACACAGGTGAGCTGACAGCAGAGACGGTCTCACCTGCCTGTCTCCGCAGTTTTTAAAATTAATATTTAGCAATTAAACAAACAAATAAAAAATAAGATATACTTATTTTGGGTACGTTTTCACTTCCAAATACGTGCTTTGTTTCAGCATCTGAGCTCCCTGAGCTTTGATACGCGACACTAGAGGTTAGCAGGCGTCTGCTGTAGATGGCTCGGGTTACATTCATAGTTCAGATCATCACCACATCAGACAGATGTTTTCATACGGGACCCACAGAAACCGAGAAGCTCCACCTTGTTCATCATTGCTCAGTCCTTCCAGAAAAATGCTGAGTTTTTTTGTGATTGTTGCAGGCAAAAATCCTTGATTATGCGATGAAATTGCAGGAACTTGCAAAACTGCGGTTTCATCATGGCACTTCATAACGTTCCCATGGCAACAGGGGGAAATTGCTGCTTTTGTGTGAAGTAAACGCAACATTTTTCAACTTTCTGCTAAGATATATGTCCCGCACACTGACCATTAGGCAAGCAATAATTTATTTAGAAAAATACAACGTTTCGGTCTCAGACCTTCATCAGGTAAGACCAAAACGTATTTTTCTAAATAAATTACTGCTTGCGTAATGGTCAGTGTGCGGGACTTTTCTCTAAGCTTTTGATCTGCTACTTTTAATCATATCCTACGCACCTGCCCGACAAAAGAGGTGTGCAAAAAAGCTTTCTTACGTTGCTAAGATATATGTGACTTTTTTGCAACGAAAATGCAGGGATTATGATATCGGGTAAGCCCCGCATATTTTGCGTGAAAATCTGCAATTTATGCGGCGTAAAAAATGCGACCCCCGCATAAATATGTGGACTTTGGCTGATTATGCATTGAATTATGCGATCACATAATTGCGTTTTTCTGGAGGGACTGATTGCTCCATGTTGTCTTCGCTCTAAACTATTTCCAGCGCCATCAGAAGCTTGTAGGAGGAAACGTCACCACAGCAGGCCAATCACAGCTCTTCATCAGTCTCCATGTGGTATCGCTCTGTCTCTCTCTGACGTGTAGGAACATGGCGGCTGTAGAGACTTTGTACTGGCTGTAGGTCCGCCGTACACACGTGTAACTCTGCGTAAGTTACTTATTGTAACGCAGTGATTCACTGACATGCAGACCGTGTATGGACATTATTCAGTCCCTCCAGAAAAACGCGATTATGCGATCGCATAATTCAATGCCTAATCAGCCTGCATATTTATGCGGAGGCCGCATTTTTTCAAATACGCCGCACTTTTGCCGCATAAATTGCTGATTTCTGCGCAAAATATGCGGGGCATGCATGATTTCATAATCCCCGCATTTTCGTTGAAAAAAGTCACATATATCTTAGCAGAAAGTTGAAAAATGTTGCGTTTACTTCACACAAGACCAGCCATTTCCCCCTGTTGCCATGGGAACGTTATGAAGCGACGTGAACATCATCGAAACACTGCAAACCCCGCGATGAAGCCATGATGAAACCACAATTTTTCCAAGTTCCCGCAATTTCATCGCATAAAATTGCATAAATATCCCGCATATTCCATCGCATTTTTTAAGAAAACGTGCCGCATAATCAAGGATTTTTGCCTGCAACAATCACAAAAAAACTCAGCATTTTTCTGGAAGGACTGATTACTGCGATACAGTATGTGTACTTCAAGTTGTTGTGTTGATTCGGTCAGGACCAAGAAAGAAAAGTGCCGTTGTACCGTTGTTTCCTGCCAGTTGTGGTCTCTTCTGTGAGACGTACACAGGAAACAGACTTCTGAGCTCTCTGCAGAAACCCACCACAGGCCTTTGAGTGAACCCAGCATCACATTACCATGGTTATCCAATCCTTCATAAATATAGGCCGTACCCTAGGAAGCTTTTTGACAGGTCCCATAGCTTACCTTCTCACAGCCTGTGCATGCACCAAAGCCATATATTTAGCTTTTCATTGAAATGATTTGTAGTTGTGTTTTTGATGTGACATTTTTCGATCAACACTTCATTTGGATTGTCTTCCCTGTTGCAGGGAAACTCTTCTGGTGCTGCGGCTCTCAGCCCTGCCTGTAGGCTGCAGCCCTGCAAGCAGAATGCAGGGCTGTCTGCGGTAACCATAGAGACCTGTAGCACAACAACAGAGGAACAGGGAAGTCCTCCGTCATTGGAGGAGAGAGCCCGAGGGGAGGACTCTGCTGTCACTCAGACATCCTGTAGCAGTGCAAGTCTTTGTCAGAGCCAGGAAGCTGCCAACTCTCCCGCTGGCCGTAACCGAAAAAACAAAAGGAGAAGTAGAAAAACTGCGAGACGTGCAGCCGAATCTCCAGGAAGAAACAAAGGCACCCCAGAGGTAGGTGGAGGGATAGGACGCAGGCCCACAAAGACAACAGGAAGTAGAAGAGAGACAGATGGAGCTACTTCACCTAGAGCATCAGTGACAGCTCAGCGTGGTCCCGCAACAGAAGAGACTCCATTACCCAGAAAGCAAGGGTCTGCACCAGCCGCTGATGGGAAGTGCGCTGGCAGGAAGGCAGCAGCCGGCTCTACCGCCATCATAGTAGAAAAACAGGAAGTTGACCTGCTGATACGTGAGCGCGTTGCAGAGACAGAAGCAGTGACACGGACAGGGCAGGGAGACACTGGACGTCTCCCAGCAGGACCAGCTGACGTCAAGTTTGCTGTGGAATCGGCCGCAGAGAGGACAGGTACGTCCCCTAGTGGGTCAGTGTTCGACTCACTCATCCATGGGGAGTGGGAAGCAAATGAAAGAAAAAGGTTCCTTTGCTGATTTGAAAGTGCTGACCAGAGACTCTACCACACACACCTACTGTCAGATTACCTAACTAATAAAAATTAACCTGTGATTTGGGAAACAGATTGGCTGGGCAGACAGGAACTCCGAGTCACGCAGTGTCACTGTTGATTGTTGATGAGATTTTACACCCAAAGCGGAAACAGTGGTGTGCACTGCGGGAACAAAAGAAACCCACGTCAGAAGGCTCCTTTCCTACTGTCCTGACATCTGTAATCTGTAGTCACTCAGGAATAGAATGTGAACATGACAATCAAATGTTAGCGTTTAGCTTTAGGGTAACATATGCAAACACATCAGCTTAGTTATTTAAACCAAACCATGTGCAATGCAAATTTCAAACACAAAACCTTTCACATTTGCGTTTGCAAACCGGGGCCTAATGACACATCCGGCAGTTATAAAGTCTGTTGATTCTGCTGTCTGCATTAAAACCAAAACAAGAACTACATAGATACTTCCTTACTTTTGGAACGTTTTGCTTCTGAAGTGCTCCCAGTACAGTCGTGCAGAGGATGAACCAGAACCTGGTTGCAGCTGTAATGCAGGGCTATATCTGTTATTTATTCACTGCTGCTACTTATATTCACACCATTCTTCATTTATGTTCCCACTGTACTCTATTTATGTTGACACTTCACTACAATAGCCTTTGTACAAGCCATTGTTTTAGCGACATAATTCAGTCAATCTTACTTATTACTTAGTCTTACTTTACTTCTACTTAAAGTGCCCATATATTATGAAAAAAACACTTTTTCTGGGATTTGGGGTGTTATTTTGTGTCTCTGGTGCTTCCACACGCATACAAACTTTGAAAAAAAAACATCCATGCTGTTTTGAGGTGAGATACAGTTTCTGAATGTGTCCTGCCTTCAGTCTCCGGGTGAGCTGTTCAAAATCTGCAGGGCTTTCTACGTCACTAGCCGAACCGAGGGGCCTAGAGGGCTAACCGTTAGCATGCTAGCGCTAGCATGCTAGCTCGTTCTCAATGGCAAAACACTGCTACAACACACACGAATTCACCCTAATCTACAAAATAAATTGTATAGAACTACTTACAAGTCCCTATTCTGCAGGTATTCCACACAAAGTTGGAAGTGCGCCCTCGTTTAGAAGAAGTCTCCCGGCTAATCCTGCCTTGTACTGCTGAAGTTGCACAAACAGCTAGCTAGCTCATGTAATCCTTACGTAGCTACTGGGCATGTGCGACTGACAACAAAGATGTAACAGAAGTTGCAAGGTCTCACTCTGATCGCTAAAACAGAGACCTGAACACAGGGTGAAAAGAGAACCTGCAGCAATGTGCAGTACAACAAAAATATGGTGTTTTTTGAAAATTAAACCATGTAAACCTATTCTGATACAATCTCAAATTACAATTATGAACCTGAAAATGAGCATAATATGGGCACTTTAACGTTTTTATTTCTTGCACTGTAGCTATGTTACTTTCTGGAACTCAATACACTTATTGACTAGCTCTTGTCTTACTCTTGACTAAACAATTTCCCTGAGGGGATCAATAAAGTACTCTGATTCTGATCATTCTGATTCTGAACGTCAACTTCTAGAAAGAAACACTAGTAGTCTCCGGTGGTTAAACTGCTAAAAAAAAAAAAAAAAAAGCAATCTGGGGGAAAAGAAACGCCAGTCGAGAGAAAAAGTTAATGAAGTAAAGTTATTTCCCATCCCAGTCGATGAACTCTCCCTGGTTCAGCTTTGACTTATCTACACACGGCTCACCTGGGCAATGAGCGATTATTAAAGGTGCTCTAAGCGATGTTGGGTGACGCCCCTCCCTCCTCCTCTAGCTAACTTCCCTCTTCACGCTTCTCTCTCCTCCACTCCCCACACCCCCCCTTCATGTCATCCCTTCTCATCCTTCTTGTCGGTTATTGGCTGGAACACTGTTTGTTATGTTTGGTGGTGCAGGTTGGCGCAGTTTGTTTTTGTTGCTGTGTTCAGGGGACAGGCAGCTAGCGTATAGTGAAGAGATGTTTGCTGTATGTGACAAAAAATGTTGTAGCCTAAAAACACGCATGACGTCGCTTAGAGCACCTTCAACTGTTGGTTTGATGTTCTGACTGCTCGTGACCCAGCTTGCCTTTTGTAGCAATGTAACGGTGTTACCATATCTCTAGTAAACTTAGAGAGTAATTGATAGAAATGATGACCGAAACTATGAAACTAAACTAAGTTTGATCCTAAGTTTTTTTGCAGTCTTTAATCTAACCTTGTGTCCTTTCAGTAACCATGGGTCAGGAACAATCCCAAGATCCCCAGGAAAGTCAGCCGGACTCAGAGGAGCCGAGCCAACCTGACACCATGGACAACAGTCCTCAGTCTGGCAGGAGGACCAGCCCCAAGTCCCCAGACAGGGACAGAAAACCCAGCAGAGGCCTGTGGGGGGATGGAGGCTGGATTGGAAGCAGAATGGGATCAATCCCACAGGGACTAGAAACCGTAGCAAAAACAGTGTGGTATCAGGGTGAAAACCTGGACCAGGGTGCCAATGAAGCCTGGAAGAGAGAGGCGGTGAACTCCCAGTCAGTTTGGTATGATGGTGACACAACAGATCAGAGAACACATGAACAGCTGGAGCAGGGAGTGACAAAGCAGAAAGAATGTGACTGGAGCTCAGCCCAAGCTTCTGGTCTTAGTTCTCAAGTGTCTGCAGCTCTTAGTCAGCCACATGCTGCTGGAACACAGCCAGCACTGTCACAAGGGCCGGGTGCACAAAGACGGGAAGTGCACGGATCACAGCCAGAGGAGGAAGTAGGGCCAGATTGGAAGGAGGGAGGAGTGGAGGGAGACAGAGAGGAGGTCACTAACAGAGAGACCAGTTACAGCAGACAGAGTTCTGAAAGAGCAGACATCGAAGAGGGAGGAGAAGAGAAGCAAGGGAGCCAAGAGAAAGGAGCAAAGGGCAGAAAAAAAAGGCGGAATAAGAGGGGGAAGAGAGGAGGCGCAGAGGGCAAGCTTAGCTCCAACTCCAGCATCGAGTCTCAGAGTCACATAGAGATAAAGACAGACCTAAAGACTCAGTCAGAGACCGAGTCAGAAGCCAGGAATAGTACAGGAAGGGCAGACGGCAAGTCTCCAGCCCAGAGAGAGGAAACTGACAAGGACGCCATGCTTCTACCCAGCCAGACAGAGGGCCAGACCAGGGGCACTCATGGACCGGACTGTCCTAGTGATACCACTCCAGACTTTAGTCCGGCAGACCTGACTGAAAGTACAGCTTCCCAGACACCAGAAACAAAGGAATTATCAGAGGACAGCGAGCACTTTCATGGACCGGATCACTTTAACCCGGATTCTAGCGTCAGTGCTTCAGAACTTAGTCAGATGGACATCAGAAAGGCAGACGTAGAGGAAATTACAACTGTGCAACCAGTAAAAAAGGAAGTACTTGACCCTACAGAGCTGGAATTAAAGGGGCTTATCAGTCCGGTCCAACAAACCGTGGATAATGTGGAGTCAAATCCATTTTTAGAAAATGAGGATTTGACGGTTGCTGGTAAAGCTGTAACGTCTGTGGATCGGATAGGTTTGGTGGACTCTAACTGTCCAAAAGAACTTCCTGCCAAACTTTCAGATCCTACAGAGTTCACAGAGCACTCGTTTCTTGTGGAATTTCCTGAACCAAATACACATGTACAATGTGTGGAGTCAAGCGAGGCAGAACAACCTGTGGATCTTAAGGGAGGACCTGTAGGATTTATGGAAACTGTGCGTCCTACAGAAGCTGGGGGTCTGCCATTCAAAGGCACAGCGGATGTTTTACCACTTCAAATATGGGAAGGAAGCGCTGAGACAGCTGTGAGGGGATATTCAGAGAATTGTTTGGTCTCTGAGATGCTGAGAGATCCGCAGCACACGGACGAAAAGAGAAATGAGTTGTGGGTGGGTGAAGAAGAAGCAGCTAAGAAAAGAAGGAGGAGTGAAGAAAATGGCAGTGGCATGCACAATAGGGAGTTGTCTTCCATAGACAGAGAACAAGAGCAGGACTACAATGAAAACCTAGTTGCCACAGCGGTAGCAATTGTAGCGGTAGCAATAGCATCAGCCATGGCCAGCCTAGAGCTGAGCCAACAGTTAGCAGACAATCATTCAGAGCGTCAGGGGTCAGAGGATTTACTCAACACTGTTCAGTCCTCACAGCTGATGGACAAAGACAGGTGTCCTCTGGTACCATGTGAGACAGGAAAGCAACCTGTAGAGCATTCACAACTTACTGATCAGTTCCCCTCTCAACAAGCAGCTAATGTTGAGATATCAGAGGTGGTGTTGGAGTGTGACATTGAGACAGGAAGGCTTCTTGCAGCACAGCTATGTTACAACCAGCCAGCTAAGCTGGACCTGTTTGCACCTGCAGACACTCCTAGCTTACCACAACTCCACAAAGAGGAAATCCAAACAGAAACGACACAAAACAAAGTCTTTACATGTTCACTACCTAAAAAAGAAGACAGCCTACTCAGAGTTAGTAGGAAAGCTTTGCCACAAGCAAACAAAACCATTACAACCGAGGTAGACAGCCGGGGTCACATGCAGGTAGACATCCAGCTGCAACATGCAGAGGCTTCTAAGGAGAATCCCACACCAGGAGAGCATAGAGGCCCGCAGGATCAGTCTGTCTGTCAGGAAGAAAGGGGGACACAGCACAGATATGATGAGGGTGAGGTAGGAGGACAGCCGCATGAGCAGGACAGTCCACGCAGCTCCGAGTGTCAGCAGGACAGTCCAAACAGCTCTGAGTGTCAGCAGGACAGTCCAAACAGCTCTGAGTGTCAGCAGGACAGTCCACACATCTCCGAGTGTAAGCAGGACAGTCTACACAGCTCAGAGTGTCAGCAGGACAGTCTACACAGCTCAGAGTGTCAGCAGGACAGTCTACACAGCTCAGAGTGTCAGCAGGACAGTCTACACAGCTCAGAGTATCAGCAGGACAGTCCACACAGCTCAGAGCGTCAGCAGGACAGTCCACACAGCTCAGAGTGTCAGCAGGACAGTCTACACAGCTCCGAGTGTCAGCAGGACAGTCTACACAGCTCCGAGTGTCAGCAGGACAGTCTACACAGCTCCGAGTGTCAGCAGGACAGTCTACACAGCTCCGAGTGTCAGCAGGACAGTCTACACAGCTCCGAGTGTCAGCAGGACAGTCTACACAGCTCCGAGTGTCAGCAGGACAGTCTACACAGCTCCGAGTGTCAGCAGGACAGTCCAAACCGCTCCGAGTGTAAGCAAGACAGTCCACATAGCTCAGAGTGTCCGCAGCAAGACAGTCCACACAGCTCAGAGTGTCAGCAGGACAGTCTACACAGCTTTGAATGTCAGCAGCAAGACAGTCCACACAGCTCAGAGTGTCCACACAGCTCCGAGTGTCCGCAGCAGGACAGTCCACACAGCTCAGAGTGTCCGCAGCAGGACAGTCCACACAGCTCAGAGTGTCAGCAGCGCGTGTCAGACTGTCAGGATAAAGAGCAGGACAGAGACCCACAGCTGGAGGCTCACCTTAAAACATCTTGTGAAGGGGACATTCCCACTTTGTCCCTTCCTAGCAGCTCAACATTTCCTGTTACCCCGTGTGACTCCACTCTTGCGGCCCGTCCCAGTCCAGAGGAACAGCCTGCCCCTGTGAATGTGGAAATGGGAGAATACCAGTCATCCCAGGCATTAGCAGACAGGAAGGGTGTCCCTGCTGGCAGTAGCACAGGTCCAGAGTCTGTTGCTATGGATACTGAAGACACTCTGGATACAGTGGATGGATGCAATGACAGAGAACGGAATAAGATGAAAAGTGAAGAGAAGGTCACAGTGGACCCATCCCAGACAGGTAAATAACTCCGTTCCACATGTCCGTATGTCTGCGTCTGAACACTCTTTCATTTCTATTCTCCATCCATCTTCTCTCTTGTCACCTCTTTCTTTACCTGGGCTAAACAATTTGCAGCTTTATGGTCTGTACAAGATACGTTTGTGTTAAACATCATCACATATGTGTTTCTACATGGAATAAATCAGCAGTTTGCTTGTTAAGGTCCCGTCAGGGTGCTCCATTAAAGGCACTCACTAACTAAGTCAAGCTTGCTCACTTCTCGACAAACAACAGCAGCTGTAGCATTTTACACTAGTGGTGCATTGTAACATTCATAATTAGAACATGAAGGTGATGACCAGGCTGGTGGTAGTAACAGCAGACTGCTGCTATGTCTGCACATTGTAGCAGGAAGGAAGGCTTCAGAGCAGTCACTGACGGACACGTTCAGTACAGTCTGTGCCAACACTAATGATGTAAGTTTACATTCAGATTGCTGCTCTTGTGATTAAATGGCACTCATTGAAATCACACTTCACAAGTGCTCTTTTTTCCTACCTCAGGGAGGTCAGGGGTCAGAGGTCAGGGGGTTCCTTGTCTCGGGGCTCTGCTGGACTGAGCCGTTAATTCACAGTCAAAGAGTTTTAGAGTAGAGGGCAGCTGAGAGACGCAGCAGAGCGATGTCAGTAACAGGGAGGGACTGTGTGTGTGTGTGTGTGTGTGTGTGTGTGTGTATGTGTGTGAGAGAGAGATGTCTGTTGATCTGGTGCCACTGTTTGTATGGGCCACGGTATCCAGGCAACCTGATGTTGTCATCAAGACTTAACAGTGGACAGTGAAACTAGAGGTAGGCTGAGAATAGGGTGTGTGTGTGTGTGTGTGTGTGTGTGTGTGTGTGTGTGTGTGTGTGTGTGTGTGTGTGTGTGTGTGTCGGTGTGTGTCGGTGTGTGTCGGTGTGTGTCGGTGTGTGTGTGTGTGTGTGTGTGTGTGTGTGTGTGTGTGTGTATAGGCGTGTAACAGTTTTCGTGAATGCTCTACACTCCCATGGACGATGACTCTTAGCAGCGTGTGTGGTTTAGATAATGTGGCTGTGTTCCCAGAGCTGAGCAGCGACCTGGTGAGTACAGGGTTACCCTAACTGACAGATGTGATGAACAACACTATGGGAATCAGACATTTTGGCGTGTGACAGGAGGTGTAAATAATGAAATGAATGCCGGCTGCTTCAGGTTCCTGCTGCTGTTAATGCTAGATCAGTGTCAGGGTTAACCTGGACTACTGAATACTAGAGACTAAATCTCATGAATACTCACGCAGCAGCGTAGACCAGCCATTTCTATGAGTGGTGATGCCGCAGCCACAGTCCATCCACTTTGTTCACATCTAACCCTAACCACTGAACTGCCTGTGGTTAGGGTTGTCTGATTTATTTGCATCATCGTTAGCGGAATTGCTCGCTTACTTGGGTGAGAGAGGTAGAGACGTGGCAACAGAGTGGAGAAATCTTCTATGACAACATATACATATCGGCTGCTTTGCCTGGCCATAAGCACACAGAACGTTACTTTGAGCGTGCTCATTTTGTGTTTGAGCTGCAGATCAAATATAAAGGGTACCTAGTCAGTGTAAGTTTAGCATGAATTAATTTGACCTTTGTTTTAGACTTGCCTCTGTGTGTTTACATTATTGCTATATCAGCTGATACATTTTTTTCAAACATAAAATCTCCATAATCAATTCACCGAATGAGTGAATGAGTAGAGTCTTCTATGGGTGCAAACGAGGTGCTCACAGTGCCAGCTTAACGTCATAGAGGAACAGAAATGGAGAGATGCTGTAAAAACGAATGAAAAGCTGCCTCCCAGATCAGCCCAAAAAGCAACAGAATGAATGTGAGAGGTTTCTATATATACATACACACACACACACACACACACACACACACACACACACACACACACACACACACACACACACACACACACACACACACACACACACACACACACACACACAGGCAGCCATAATGTTCCAGCACTGTCCAGGCTGATGGCTGGCTCAGGGAAGCTTTCCTTTTTAGCCCCTAATTATTTCACCCGGAAACATCACTGACTCACCATGAGAGGAGCAAAGTCCCTCACAGGATCTTCATCATCATCTTCATCACATTCCAATCACAGCCGCTCAACTATCTGACACTTTGTGTTGTTAGTTGTGTCATTAGGCAAAACTCAGAACTCATCAACCATCTTTAATGAGCTTTGAGCCCTGAGTTGATCTCCCTAACCCCCACACACACACACACACACACACACAGGCATGTCACCTCCAGC
Organism: Zingel zingel; assembly: GCA_023566125.1. Lineage (NCBI taxonomy): Eukaryota > Metazoa > Chordata > Actinopteri > Perciformes > Percidae > Zingel > Zingel zingel. Next base: position 26,895,901 of record CM042320.1, read on the forward strand.
TGGGCTGCAGGAAAGGACCAGCCTTCATAGCACATCTTTGAATCAAGACATGAATGACGTCCTGTAACGATGAACTAATCTTCTCTGTCCTCCGCAGCAGAAGAAGAAGAAGCAGAGCGTCAGCTGACCAGGAGACTCCCAGACGGCACACACCCTCTGCATGTGAGTTCCAACAGAGACACATAGACACAGGGGTCCAATCCTAGAAGCCCACTGGATCATCCAGAGTCGGACTGCCTTCAGTCTGACCACTACTGTTCTGAGCAGACACATTTCCACAGCAGGCTGAGAGACTTGGGGCTCTATTTTAACCATCTAAGCGCAAGGCGTGAAGCGCCTGGCGCAGGTGTGTTCAGGGCGTGTCCAAATCCACATTTGACGGCGGAACAAAGGGTCCGTGTGCCGGCCGCATGGTTCAAAAGGGTTGTACTTAGTGTCTTCATTAATCAGAGGTGTGTTTTGGGCCTAACATGCAATAAATAATGGGAGAATAATAGATCATCTCCCATTCCCTTTAAAAGCCAGGCGCGTTTGGACCTTGGAGCATTGCTATTATGATGGCGGATTTGCACCGTAATATTTGTATTTGTAATCTTTTGCATGTTTGTGTGCTGCTGTGCGTCCCTGTGTGTGTAACAAGCATAGTGTGCGCACACTGTGCATAAGCCTAGGAGCATTTTACTAATTCGCTGTTAAAATGACAATGAAATGCTGCGTTATTGACTTTAGACCAGGTTTTTGTTGGTCAATGGCGCGATCTCTTCCCGCTGCCTCAAGATAGCAATACGCCCAGAATGTACCTGAACACACCTCCCTGTAAGACCAGCACGCCCATGGGAGCAAAGATGGGCGCAGGTGCATTTGTTATTTAAACGACGCGGGCGCTGGACGGGAAACTGACAACTGCGTCGGTCTTAAACTAGCAAAGACAGTTGCATTGGACCCTGCGCCGCCCCGCGCCGGGTGCAAGATAGGGCCCTTGGTGTTAAACTCTGAGCACAATGCTCCGGGCGGACAGTCTGTCCTTTCACTGGAATGTCCCCTGGCTCATCTGTGTTGGACGCATCTATTGACAGGAGTTGCATGATATTAGCTGTACACAAGTGAAGGCATCCGTCACCTTCAAACTAACTGCTTGGTACACCAAAGTTGTCAATGGAGCGCGTCTAAAGTCTCTCTCCTGGTGTTACTCACTGGTTCACAACTGAAGTAGTGTGTCTCACTGGATGTACCGTGCTGGCATAAAAATGTCTCTCGCCTTCCACTCTCGATTCTGCGAGGGCACCATTGATGCATCCGGGGCTTAGCGCCGCCCAGGACTGCTGTGATTGGTTTAAAGAAATACAAACAAGCCAGAATAGAAACGTGGTGTAGCCAGACTACACCAACACTAACAGAAGTAGTTGTGTAAAGAAAGAAAGTGGGAGCTGAGAGTGGCTTCCTCACCTGCTCACAGCTGACCAATCACTTAGTGTTGTTCTGAGAAGTTTGAAACATTATCTAACGCTGTTCACTGAGGCCTGGACTCATTTCATTTCATTTTTTTGGATTAAGATAGCTTTCAGAGAGCAGGCGAGGCAGGTAGCACACCACACTAATCGAGGCAAGCACACGCTGTGGGAACTGGACTGAAGGATCAGAGCTGATTTCCAGACTCCCAGCTCCCAGCATTCAGTTAGCTGTACTCACATCCTCACTGCTCTACAAGCCTGTGAGGTTAGAGCCGGGCCAGGCCAGGGTCACCTCTGAAACCATATAAATCATTTTCCAATGTCTCCTAATGACGCAGTAGTTCTGAGCAGCAGCAGGTCACAGGGAGCAGTTCAAGATGGAAAATGGGAACCTTTTTGTGTGTGTGTGTGTGTGTGTGTGTGTGTGTGTGTGTGTGTGTGTGTGTGTGTGTGTGTGTGTGTGTGTGTGTGTGTGTGTGTGTGTGTGTGTGTGTGTGTGTGTGTGTGTGTGTGTGTGTGTGTGTGTGCGCGCAGTTAGATAAACCCTGTCTCCTTCTCCCAGGATAATATTTAATTTTGGGTTGCCAATTTGTGATCTCTGAGCTTGTACCTGGTTAGGATCTGTCTCGGCTTTTTCTCTTTGGCAGTGGAAAGATCTAGAGAATTCTCTTTTTAGCGCTAGGTACTGCTCTAATCTACTTTGAGTTTCTTCTTTCCAATGTTCCACACAGGTTTCTTACATTGTGTTATCATTTGCTTCACTCGGAATGGTGTTTAAAGTCAATTAGCCTCAGTACCAACTGACATCTCTGTGTGTCTCTCTCTCTGTCTCTCTGTCTGTCTGTCTGCGTCACAGCTGGATGTTGTACTGCTGTTACCATGGTTATTGCTGTGTTTGTGTGAGCTGATTGGTTACAGATGAAGCTGAATGTTTCCACTTGTCAACTATAAGTTTTGTTCCAGTTAGTAACGGACTGTACACTTAGGATTTACTAAGCTATATCTGCGCGCACACACACACACACACACACACACACACACACACACACACACACACACACACACACACACACACACACACACACACACACACACACTCTCACGCACACTCACTCACAGCCAGTGGGACATGTGTCTGTGTCCTATGTCAGCTCTTCACTTTCTTCTGAACAGTACTAGTAATGTTAAAGCTTTAAAAGCGTTAAAGCCAAGCTACAGTTGTGAACTGTGTTCACAATCACATTCACTCACTGATAGAAAATAGCAAAACCATTCCTTGTTTCCGTGAAAATGTCACATGTCACCTTCACGTGTCTAATGGTTGCGATGATGTGAACAGAGGAGGAAACAGACGGCAGCACAGATAAATGAGAGGGTTGACTTTGCTTCGCCGGGGCGTCTGGGCGTAACAGCGACTTCTTACTAAAGAACATTAGCAGCAGAGTGAGTCCTTCACTTACTGTTCTCTCAGACTGCAGAGGCACTTATCAGATAGAGCTCCATTGTTCCAGTGCTGCGAGCACAGAGGCAGCAAACAGATGAGAGGGAGTTAGTTTCACAGCGAAGGACAGATGTGAGAGAGAGAGAGAGAGAGAGAGAGAGAGAGAGAGAGAGAGAGAGAGAGAGAGAGAGAGAGAGAGAGAGGGAGAGGGGGAGGGAGGGAGAGCCTGAAGGAAAAAAGGAAGAGAGTGGGAAGGAGGGATGGAGGGAGGAGCCGCTGGTTTGAACAGATGTGGGCAGAGAGGCTCATTTTCCGCCCCGGAGAGAGGCGAGAAGGAACAGCAGATACGTGGACTCTACTGGATTACACATCAGCCTGTGGACATGCACCACTTCTTTTAGTTTGAATGTTTCGGTCAGTGCTTAAGTCTTCATCTTGGTTTGGTTTGGAATCTGTTAGGCCAGAGTTAAAGTGCACATAAGCTTTGTTTCGGCGCATTTCTCTCTTCTGTAGCTAATTAGTGGTTAAAAGTGTTTAGTTCCAGTTGATTTGTGCCGTTTTTTTTCTCTTACGGTGTGAAGAAAATCAGCAGCCTGCAGCTCTGGAAACTGCCAGTTGGATCTTTTTTTTCCCCCTGGGAACACCCTCAGCTGCTCTCATACATATGATGTTAGTTTAGTTTAGACAGAAAGGACAGACCGTAAAGAGAGGTGTGGTTGTTTTTAGGATTCAAGCTGCGAAATGCTTCTTCCACAGCAGCTTGCGTATTAATACATGGATCTGCCAGCATGTATGAGAGACACAGGCGCAGGTACAGCTTCTGTTCCAAAGGAGAGAGGGCTGTGGATGTGCTGCTGATCAAGGTACGATGGGGTGTGGGGGTGGGTGGGTGTGTGTGTGGGTGGGTGGGTGGCTACACAAACAATATTGATAATAGTACGCATCTGAATATTTGTATAGCAGTGCTGTTTTAGACGATTAATCAATTAAAAGTATTCTTTTTTTGCAGTAGTTCTAGCCTGTGATATTTCTAAGAAGTTATTTTATCTGCAGTCTCTCAGGTCACATTTGATGGTGATGTCTTGTTAGAGTTTGGAATATTTTAAAAGTGTGCAATCTGTAACGAATATGTAGGCATCCATTAACCTGTCGGTCCCTTTGTTCAGTTCTCCTTCCCTCTATGGAATGTTCAATCTTTTATCTCTCCATGCCATATTATTGTTGTATTTTGTTATGTATTGTTATTTTCAGAACAGGTTTAGCTCCTGAGAAAAGCTCTTGAACAGTTTAAAGCACAGTTTATGTTACGGGTATGTTCAGATGTTCAGATATCTGGATGGATAGAGGAGGCTGTCTCCTGATATTTGTATTCTTTCTATTTTTGGATGAACCTTTTCTCAGTTTTGGAACTACACTTTCCATAATGCCCTGGGTGATGCAAACAGGAAGTACAATGTTGCCATGGAGACTGCTTTCCATTGGGCTAAGTGTGGCTCCTCCCATCCTAGAGAGGGATGGAGGAGATGTATTTACCAAACGGGACACCCTTCATTTAAGGAGATGAGAACTAGCAGGGTTAGGGTTAGGGCTAACTGTCACGATGAACACAGAAGCTGAAGAATGCTCGGAGTGTCACACAACGTAACAGATAGACAACTCAAATGTGTTTCTTACTGGAAGAACAGCCTGGACAATAGGGAGCCAAAACACCAGCAACGCATGTTCTATAGAATATGATGAATTCATACTTGTATCCCTGTTTGTACAGTAGAGGTGTTGAAATTAATCAAATAATCGATGCATCGAATCGTGTACATGGACGATGCTGCGTCGATAATCGTCCGGGCCATAATCGATTATTTCTGTTTACAATTTAATGTAGGCCTAACAACCTTTCTGTTTACATATTCTGTTATGTTTTTCACATTCAGGAAGTGCCATGTGCTCAGTGCTGTAGTTTTATGCATCCAATTTATTTAGTATTAGAGCACTGCAGAATATTTTGTTTTTGAAGCTTGAAAAGCTATGAATTAAATATCCTGTATGGCTTTAATAGAAAAATGTATTTGACGCATCGTGATGCATCAAGACATCGAATCGCTGACATGATAATCGTAATTGAATCGGGAGATCAGTGAAGATTCACACCTCTATTAAAGGTTTCAATGTTTGGTGGTCCTAATTTGGATTTCACATGGGATCTATATTCTGGAGGAAGTCATATTTTCTGTATGACTCCAGCCGGAGTGATTTTAGATATGATATATACACAGAGATGTTATCCAGACAGATATACAGTGCTTAGCATAAGTGAATACACCCATGTTAAAGTTGACTAAAAAGAGGAATAAAAAAATCATCTTTTGGAAATTGATCTTAATGCCTTAATTAAAAAAATGAGGAAAAATCCAACCTTTAAGGACACCAATTTTCTTTGTGAATGAATAATGTATCATAAATAAATAAATGTTCTTCCTTAAAATACAAGGGGCATAAGTTAGTACACCCCTATGTTATATTCCCATAGAGGCAGGCAGATTTTTATTTTGAAAGGCCAGTTATTTCATGGATCCAGGATACTATGTATCCTGATAAAGTTCCCTTGGCCTCACATCATCACATACCCTTCACCATACCTAGAGATTGGCATGGGGTACTTTCCATAAAATCATCTCTCAATGCAAATCAAACCAGCTATTAGGCTAACTGAAATAAAACCATATGATACATTTAATTAAAAATGTATTGTTTAATTTTTTTAATTAAGGCATTAAGATCAATTTCCAAAAGATGATTTTTTTATTCCTCTTTTTAGTCAACTTTAGCATGGGTGTATTCACTTAAGCTGAGCACTGTATATATATGTATGTGTGTGTGTGTGTGTGTGTGTGTATATATATATATATATATATATATATATATATATATATACAGATATGGTATTTAGTCAGAGATAATATACACGATGCAGCAGTGTTGACCTCCCATGCTGATCACACCCTCTCTTCATGTGGAAGAGGTTTATTCCTGCTCTCTGAACACCACGGTCACATGCTGTTTGAGGTATCTGATGTCTGACTGTACATTTGAGGAGTTGGACAGCTTGTCATTGAACGTGTCACTTACATACTGAGTCTGAACTCTTTTTTTTTTTTTTTTTTTTTTTTTTTGGTTCTCTTCGACTTCCGGGGTTTGTGTTGGCTCAGAGGTTAGAGTTTCTACTTTACAACACTCTCCTGTACTGTACTGCATGTTGAGTTTTTGTTAACTGGCTGTAATCATTCATCGTGGCCATGACATAATCTATTCCTAACAAGACTACACTATACGAGATGTAACACTGTAAGGACACATTCAGTCTGTGCAAAACCACAGTCTTCAATTCAGCTGAAGTTCATCTGAAGTTCTTGTCTTTTCCATGGACAGTGTCCTGCTGACCAGCAGCAGAGAGATATGTCCTGCTCCTCATAAATATGACATTAAGTCTACATACTACCAGAATGAAGATACACATTTGTTTAATTTAACTCAAATTAATTTCAGCTGACCTTTCAAATGCAAAGCTATTCTTTAAACCTCTTCACAGATCAGGCTGCTGATGTTTTAATCTCCTGTGCAGACCCAAACCAACATGTGTTAGTGCATCTCTCAATATCTTCTGACTACTGTCTGTGTCTCTCAGCTCCAAGCCCATTGGCTCCTACTAAAGATCAAACAATCTTTAAAAACACATCACATATATTATCTACTGTGGTTTGATCTTCCTCAACATGGTCAGACGTCTTCTCTTGACAGAAAACTCTGACTCTCTTCTTCTTTCTGCACATCCAGTCTCCTCTGTTCATAAGTGTAACTCACTGCTGAAGACCAGTCCAGGCACGTTTTCTTAAGAGTGTTGAAGAGCATCCTGGAACAAGCCTGTGTGGCTGCAGTCCAATGAAAAAGTAAATTATTGCATAAGAGATCCCGGAATCCACTGCAGATTGGGCATCGAGAACCGATTCCTACTTGGAATCGTTTAAAAAATTACAATTCCAGTAGAATCGTGTCTTTATTTTGAATCGTTTGGAGGATTTGGTTTCAAATCCGATAATCGCTTCCCAATTTAACATGCGCAAGTTTTGGTTTCCGAAGCGGCCAGGCTCTTGTTGTGTTGCAGCCTTGGAGCACAGTAAGCGGCGCTCTAGTCTGGCTTTATTTTGCATTGAAAAAGCCCTATAAAACTGCAAACCACCACTGAATTTTCAACTCCACCCCTCAAAGAATCGGAATCGAGAATTGATAAGAACCGGAATCGAAAGGAAGAATCGGAATTGGAATTAGAATTGTTCAAATCCAAACGATGCCCAACCCTACTGCAGATGTGTCAGCAGGGTGCAGTGCTGCATACTGCCAGTCACTGCTGACTGCATGTTAGGTGTGGACATGCGGGGGGGGGGGGGGGGGGGAGTTTGCTTGCTGAGCCACTACTGGGATAGTGATAGGATCAAAGGATATACCGTATTCGGGCTGTAGTTTTGAATCAGGTGTCCATATGGAGTCTTTTGTTTTCGGCTGTCTGTTTCCATCACACTAGCTTGTTAGCATTTTTATTTCTGGTCCTTCCGTGTGGACATTCTACTACACGCTGACTCTGTAATGAGTGAGTCAGTAAGAAATATATTGGTGTGTCTCTGTCTCTGTCCTCCTCTACATGTGGACTTCCCTCAGGTTCTGGCTGGATTTAAAGCTAGTGCCTGAACTCAGTGTACCGTGTGCTGTGTGTGTGTCAAGTCAAAGATCTGCTGAGTGTCCGTTCAGCGGGCTCGGATGTGTAATAGTGGCATAACTGAATACATATGCATTATTGCAGCATGTTCAGTTCAGAATAAAGCTAAGTGATGTTCCATAGGCGTCGTTGTCAGCTTATGATCTGACACTGATGCCTGACACTGTGACGACAGGGGAGGGGGAGATGAAGTCAGGTCTCGTCTATAAAGTGTGGGAAGGAACTTTTTAAATTCTCCTCAATGACTTTTTTTTTATTAACATGTAATCTGAATGCACAACTTTGTGTATTTAAAGAAAATCATTCGATATGGACTAATGCAGTCTTGACTATTTTCCCTCTAACGTCCCCGTTCTGTTTTCACTGTTGACTTCCACCTCCACCATTTACAGTTACACCGCTTTTAATTTAGAATCAGTTAGGATTGTTTTGTTTAGTTCAAATGCAAATCATATTTTATTTATTTAGGTTAAATGGTTAAAATATTATATGACATAAAATATATGTATGTATATATGTACCAAAATATTAGGGGTGCACCGATCCGATATTAAGATCGGATATCAGTCCCGATATTGACAAAATTACTGGATCGGATCCAGTTTTGTTAGTTATTTATTATTCACATTGAGGAATAAAATAATAATTAATAAGAGTTCAGCAGAGCTTTACACAGACATTAAACATGTGCAGCTGGGTGTAATTGATAAATGCTGTCTGTTGTCTCCTACGTGTTGGTGGGGGGGGCTTTATGGTGCAGGATGTTGATAATAGACAGAGCAGGCAGCATGGAGCTAGGACAACAGACCCATTGAGACAAGTGGATGAAGGGACAAAGGACTCATTGGCTTCACTGATTAACAATCGCACAACTAAATATGAGCTCATTCTGATGGCTCGGCCTACACAACAGACCACTTTAAAATCCATTGCTTCAAAACAATGTCAGGTTGTTAATATCCAACACATGCACATTATAATCAGTCTCTTTCTATCTAATCTGTAAACCACTCACATTAATACAAACCAGAGGACAGAGCTTGTGTGTGTTCTTGTAGGTGTTTTCCACAGTCTTCATGTTAACAGACTTGTCTTATCTCAGGCTACATCTACATCGCTACGTTTTGCTTTTTAAGCGTTTGAGTTTTGAGCCAAAAGTGATCTCCGTGCACCAAGTGTTTTTTTTTTATCTCCAGTAGAAGAACTAATCTCTGTTTAAACTAACACACCCAAACCTCATATCTCATCAACATTCTGGTATACTGGGCATAAATGGGAGTCAGCGTGGAGACTCCACCCTATGCTGGTAGTTGCCATGGTAACGTTAGTAGCTTTATTCTCAGAGAACGAGACGTCGTGACCGATAAGACCCAATCAGGAGGAGAAACGTTGGCGTCAATGTCGGCGTTGCCAAAGGTCTCCGTTTGCGGCCATTGAGACTGCAACACAACCCCGCAGACTCCAAACCTAAACGGGTCAGAAGTGTTTCCAAATGTCTCCGGTTTAGGGGCTCGGAAACGCCAGAGCAGGGGGAATGAGAGGGGGAAACATCAGAGCAGGGGGAATGAGAGGGGGAAACATCAGAGCAGTGGGAATGAGAGGGGGAAACATCAGAGCAGTGGGAATGAGAGGGAGAAACGCCAGAGCAGGGGGAATGAGAGGGGGAAACGTAGCCAAAGATATTCCTTTTAAACCAAAACGTAGCGATGTAAATGTAGCCTAAGTTCAATCTCTGAATTCTTGTCTTGCTTTAGTTTGGTTTGTTTGGAGTATCTCTTCAGAACCAGAGCTACTGTGTGAGGGCTGATGGGACAGAAACTCCACACGGACCAGGATGTCATTAGTGACTTGTACACATGATCGGAAGCCACCAGCAGAAAGGAACCTACTTCTAAAAACCAACCAGACTTTTTTAACATTTTAACACAACACTGGGGCAGTTTAACAGCACATAAGATATCTGGAGCTGTTTTCAAGGTCTTCTGGGTATAGTCCAACTAACGCCGTATTTCTGAGGTGATTTCTGAGCTGGGGCATTCACCAGTGGAAAATGTTTAAACACTTACTTAATCTAATTTTCCTGATCAACTCATCTACGAAAACACTTTCAGGGTTTAGAACTGCTCACAGTACAGCTGCTGTGGGTGGCATTGTCAGCGTATTTGATAAAAGCAACATTAAGGTGCACGCTTTGTAGAGCTGTCCAAAACAAGTCCACAGATGGTTAATAAAGTTGTCCCACAGGGATCAGTATTCGGCCCTCTGCTATTTACGTTTTACATCAATATTTATTTTACAACTGCACATCGCAATGTCCATTTTTTTGCTGATGAAATCATCTTGTATGTCATAAGTCTTGCATTGCCAAACCTCCACAGGGCTGTGTTCTCAAGCTCTGACTTGTTTGTATTTCTTTAAACCAATCACAACTGTCCTGGGTGGCTCTAAGCGCCTAATGTAACGGTATCCTTGCAACATAGATAGCTGTGTATACGCATGTTACTTTGTTCCCAAGTCACTCTCTGACAAAAGAGACTTCCTGCATTCATAAAGCTCAACACAAATGTAACAGTATATGACACTACATTATAAAATGTGAAAATGAATGCGTCTGTCTGTCTGTCTGTGTGGTGTGTGTGTGTGTGCGTGTGTTTGTGTTTGTGTGTGTGTGTGTGTGTGTGTGTGTGTGTGTGTGTGTGTGTGTGTGTGTGTGTGTGTGTGTGTGTGTGTGTGTGTGTGTGTGTGTGTGTGTGTGTGTGTGTGTGTGTGTGTGTGTGTGTGTGTGTGTGTGTGTGTGTGTGTGTGTGTGTGTTTGGCTGCAGGCTGGAACAGTCATTTGCTTGTGCGGTGCTGTAAGTGAGCGTGGCGTCTCTGTTTCATGTTGATATGCTATAGCTCAGGCCAGAGATGTTCACAAGTCATTTTTTGGAAGTCCAAGTCAAGTCTCAAGTCTTTGAGCTTGAGTCCAAGTCAAGTCTCAAGTCTTTGAGGGGAAGTTCAAGTCAAGTCTCAAGTCTTTTGCCATGAGGTCAAGTCAAGTCTCAAGTCTGATCTGTCCCTAACACTGTATTGTTAAATCTTATGAATTCAAAGCATGTCCTGTAGCTACCATCCATACAGTACAGTATCAAAATCAGTTGTAGGATAACTTTATGGGGTCTACTGCAATGCAATCTGAAGAAACACAAATTAAGGACTCTGTTTCAATTTCACAACTGTATTTTTCAACATTTTGGTATCTGCACCAAAGAATACATGTTTGTCTGTGTTACTAACTGGCTGTAAAGCCCAACCTCATCATGCATTACATTTTTCAGTGTTCAAAGTGTGAGGGAAACATCTGTATTGAAAGTTAATACACCAACCATGGTGCAAACATGTGAGAACTGATACTTTCCGTATTGCTATTTAACAACAAGAAAAATAAAAATTGGAATGAAAATAAATGAAGACAGTCTAATCTTAGTCTTAGTCTAATCTTCTGCTACTGGTGAAATATTAACCTAATTCTGTCACATCATATGGATACAACTATAACAATACAATTTGCCTGTCCTCAGCATTAGCACAACACTTTGCGATGGTTAGCTTGTTACCTGTGGCGATATATGCTAAATGTAACGTCTCTTTCACATTAGCGTGAGTGACTGACCTATCTGGGTGCTTTTTGAGATGTCTGATGAAGTTCGATGTTGTTGATCCAGCGTCATGTATCTTGGTGCCACACTCCTTGCATGTAGCTGTTCGCTTAATGCCACTGTTTATGAAGTTATTGTAAGCAAAACTAATGACAAAGGCACAACTGCAGGAGGACTTGGTGTCGCCATCGTCGCTGCATTTTTTTATGTGTGCGCGCGCCTCATAGCGCACGCGTACATTGCACATTACGGCCAAGGCCAAGGGACACGCAGCTCGTCATGCGTTTCCCCAACGTATATGCGCCAATAAAAGAAAATAGAAATACATAAATCAATTTAGATTTAAAAAGCAATAATTGCATGAAAATAGGTTGTTGACGAGTCTCGAAGCTCGAGTCCGAGTCAAGTCTGAAGTCTTTTGGGTCGAGTCAGAGTCAAGTCTGAAGTCAGCTGTTTGTGTGACTTAAGTGCGACTCGAGTCCGAGTCTCAGACTCGAGTCCCCATCTCTGGCTCAGGCAGGGAACACTACATGTGTGTGTGTGTGTGGGGGGGGGTTCAACAGTCATCATATTTTCAAATTGATGGGACGCTCTGGAGAGAAGCAGCAGATGGTTGTTTGGGCTGGAACCACAGCAGAGAAATGAAAGAATGAAATGACCTTAATGTCGATGTACCAGCACTGTTGATCAGAGAAATGATGCTTCGTCTATTTCCTTTTCTCTCTTAGATCCAGAGGGAGAGGGATGCTTTCTGCCCTGAAGCCAACACAGTACCAACATGTTCAGGTAAACTCCACTGGCTGGGAAACACACACACACGCACATATACACACACACACACACACACACACACACACACACACACACACACACACACACACACACACACGCACACATACACACACACACATACACATACACATACACACACACATACACACACATACACAATTAGTTAGTCTCAGTATGTGAGGGAAGGGTTAGAAACAGATAGATGTGATTAGTCTGGGAACAATTCTATTTCACCTGTAATAGACTTCACCCACTGTAGATCACTCAGCATTTTTATTGAAACTCAACTTTTCACCAAAATTAGTTTTGAAGCACAAATTAATACATTTAATAAATCATGTATTTGTATGTATTAGTAATAACTACATGAATTACTAATTGATTGGCAAGAATAACAATGTATGTAGCATCAAACATACTGTTGACTTTGTAACATGATTGGATGTGGAAGATAACACAATAGACCAACGTATGTCCCTGTATCTCTGTGTTTAGTCCACGTGCTTCATTTAGATCATCAGCAGTCTCACATCTAATCAGTGCCACACGCTGAAATATGTTAGTATCATCATAAAGTGTATACTTTATGCACCTTGTAAGAAGGTTGTCCTAGAGAGCTCTACTCTGACAGTCGCTGACACTCAACCCTGTCCAATCCCACATGTGCATGACCAGAAACCGTATAGTGACGACATCAGAGATGTGTGACATCCGACCGTGTCTCTCATCGCGCTCGAAGCAACTCCAAAGTCAGCCGGTTTAAAGCAGCTGAAGGCTTCCTGTGTGGACCAACAATGATCAGTTACATGCACAGTTTCTCTGTGCATGAGCACATCATTCTGGTTCACCACACAATGAAAGACTACCTTCATGTCATCATTGTTTAAATGTGTTGCTTTTCATAGCATCCCCCCATCGGCCTAAAGCTACCAAACAAAACAGAACGTGGAGATTACAAGGCTAGATTTAATGAAAGGTTGACCCTACATGGAAGTAAACTGACGTTACAAACTCAGCTGCACAGGCCGTGCCCCATGTACCAAAGTCATGCAACTTTTCTTAAATATTGAACGTTGCATTCTGTTAGATGGAGCAGTTTACTTGCCACGATATCTACTGACAAACTAGGACTGCTTCAAAGTGTTACACTATTCCTTTAAACTGGTGTTTCAGAGCACTGTGTGTACTGTTTCTGATGCATTGCTATGATGTCTGTCTCAAAGACTCAGATTTTGCCCGCATAAATATAGACATTATTTTGAATAATGAATCAAAAGCAATCAGAAGTGTGTGTGGTTGTTGTGCAACAGTCTGGTTCTGACTGCAAATGACCAAGGTAACCATCTAGCAGCTCTCCAATTAGAGGTACATTCATCTGGAACATTTCATCCAATCCACTGATGTTATCAACATTCCCCTCCGGCAGTACAAACACGCTCAGCCTCGGCACTCAAACTGCATCTCTCATCACTGCATCAAACTGCAGCACACATCAAGTCCCCATTCTAAAGCAGCACAGCTGCAGCGTTCACAGATACACAACCCCGAGACAGACTGCTGCTGTAGCTGTCTCTGGAGTCAGGGGCTGCGGTCGAATAGTCCATTTTGCTTAGGAAGGTTCCTAACGGAGTGAAATGACCCGGAAATAGTGAAGTGGCTGCCATGATAAGAGCCGTTGGAATTGTCTAGAGGATAAGGAAAGGTGCTTCAATGCTTCCTTAGTTACCGGCTTTAGCATAGGATACACTGGACCATCCTTTACAAAAGGAAAGTAGATAATGCCGTCCCACAAGTCTTTGCGGCAGGAACATTTAAAGTCATTTTGCCATCCATAATCAATATAAGGTGCGCTGTAGCGCCTTAATGCTGTACGCACCATGCTTACATTATTATTTTCTGTGATACATTGCAACACACCTAATAATAATGATCATGTACTATATGGTACTGTCTGAGTGGTTTAAAAAAACGGTTAATGTGGAAAATTTTACTCTCTTCTCCAACGCGTAAAAAATACAGTGAGCATGTGATAACAGAACTGAGAATGAATGGATCTCTGAATCCAAAGTTACACAGCGCACCAGACACGGTTTATTTATAGCCCAGAGCAGCGTCTGAAACAAGTTCACCTGTTTGCCCTCTGGCTTATTTCAACATTCAGTGTTTTATTGAAAGTCACTTAAGATATGACTTCATTATTATGACCATGTGTGAGAGAAGGAATATGATGTGAGAATGCGCGGAAGGAAGGAAAAGTGGTTAGTGGTTAGGACTTATTTTTTTTAACTTTTCGACAGCAGCCAGGGGAACCCAACCCATTAAGTAAGGAACAATGTTTGAATCCTCATCACTAATTTAGAACACTGGTTTTAAAGCGTTGAAGGTGACCGATCTGGACTCCTCTAAGTCAGCGCTGCTAAATTTAAGTTTTATTTTACAAAGATTAACTGTACTTTTTGTGATTAATATTAGACAATGACAACATATGACCACAGGGAAAGTGGAGAGGTGGACAGCATCAGGTAGCTTAGTGTCCTCGTCAGCGAGGGTCTGAGTGGAAAGCTGCAGACTGACTCAGTGGGAAGAAAGAAGGGGAGGGCTGTTTGACCTCAGACACCTGAGGAAACTCCGGGTATCCCCTCAGATACTGGGCAAATCTCCTCCTGCCTTGTCTAGAGCGTCCTGTAGGGAACATCACTACCTGGTATATTAAAGGTCCCATCACATGGTGCTCTTTGGATGCTTTTACAGTGAGGAAAATAAGTATTTGAACACCCTGCTATTTTGCAGGTTGTCCCACTTGGAAATCATGGAGGGGTCTGAAATTGTCATCGTAGGTGCATGTCCACTGTGAGAGACATAATCTAAAAACAAAAATCCAGAAATCACAATGTATGATTTTTTTTAACTATTTATTTGTATGATACAGCTGCAAATAAGTATTTGAACACCTGAGAAAATCAATGTTAATATTTGGTACAGTAGCCTTTGTTTGCAATTACAGAGGTCAAATGTTTCCTGTAGTTTTTCACCAGGTTTGCACACACTGCAGGAGGGAGTTTGGCCCACTCCTCCACACAGATCTTCTCTAGATCAGTCAGGTTTCTGGGCTGTCGCTGAGAAACACGGAGTTTGAGCTCCCTCCAAAGATTCTCTATTGGGTTTAGGTCTGGAGACTGGCTAGGCCACGCCAGAACCTTGATATGCTTCTTACAGAGCCACTCCTTGGTTATCCTGGCTGTGTGCTTCGGGTCATTGTCATGTTGGAAGACCCAGCCTCGACCCATCTTTAATGCTCTAACTGAGGGAAGGAGGTTGTTCATACAAATAAATAGTTAAAAAATCATACATTCTGAGTTCTGGATTTTTTTTTTAGATTATGTCTCTCACAGTGGACATGCACCTACGATGACAATTTCAGACCCCTCCATGATTTCCAAGTGGGACAACCTGCAAAATAGCAGGGTGTTCAAATACTTATTTTCCTCACTGTATATAGACCCTAGTGGTCCCCTAATACTGTATCTGAAGTCTCTTTTATATAGGCCTTAGTGGTCCCCTAATACTGTATCTGAAGTCTCTTTTATATAGGCCTTAGTGGTCCCCTAATACTGTATCTGAAGTCTCTTTTATATAGACCTTAGTGGTCCCCTAATACTGTATCTGAAGTCTCTTTTATATAGGCCTTAGTGGTCCCCTAATGCTGTATCTGAAGTCGCTTTCCCGAAATTCAGCCTTGGTGCAGAATCACAGCCAATAGAGCCAGTCCCACAATGAGCTTTCCTTAGGATGTGCCATTTCTGTGTCTGTAGCTTTAAATGCTATTGAGGAGGAGAGGGGGGGGGGGGCAAGGTGGAGAGTGGGGGTGTGACCTTGACCAACTGCCACTTTGCTCGTTTGAAAGCCATGATGTCTCTCTCTCATTGGTGGGCCAAATTCTCGGGGCGGGCCAAGCAGAGAAAGGGGAGGTAACCTTGCCCCTTATGACCTCATAAGGGGCAAGGTTCCAGATCGGCCCATCTTAGCTTTCATTTTCTCAAAGGCAGAGCAGGATATCCAGGGCTCGGTTTACACCTATCACCATTTCTAGCCACTGGGGGACCATAGGCAGGCTGGGGGAACTTGTATTAATGTTAAAAAACCTCATAAAGTGAAATGTTCATGCCATGGGGCCTTTAACAGCAGCAGGACCACAAGGCCCTGCAGGGAGTCTGAGCTCATCCTGGATGTTGATGGGTGCGCCATCTGCCCATCCACTGAGGTCCGCAATCTTGGTGTAATCCAGGACTCAACCCTCTCTTTCCATATTCACATCAAATCCATCACTAAATCCGCCTTTTTTAATCTTAAAAACATCTCCGTGGCAGAAACCCTCAATCATGCTTTCATAACTTCCTGTTTGGACTACTGCAATGGAGTCCTGTCTGGGCTCCCCAGCAAATCCCTAGACAGGCTCCAGTATGTCCAAAACTCTGCCACCAGGGTCCTCACCCACACCAAGACCTGGCAGGACATCACCCCAACCCTCATCCACCTTCACTGGCTTCCAATTAAGTCCTGCATCACATATAAAATCCTCCTTCTCACCTACAAATCCCTCCGTGCCCTGGCCCCACAGTACCTCTCCGACCTCCTCCAATCATACACCCCACCCCGAAACCTGCCGTCCTCATACGCTGGCCTGCCCTCCATTCCCCACACCAGACTCTGTACCTTTGGAGACAGAGCCTTTAGTGATGCAGCCCCATCCCTCTGGAACACCCTCCCTGTAGATATCCGAAATGCTACATCCCTTGACATATTTAAAAAATAACTCCTCAAACACCACCTGTTCATCAACCTCCCTTAGCTTAGCTTTGCCCCAGTAGTTCTGTAAAGTGTCCCTGGGTTTTGTGAAAGGCGCTATATAAATGAAAGCTATTATTATTATTTTAACATAACAGCATCAAGTAACCATGTACAGACATCATGTTCAGCATGTCTGATGACATATACACTCAGTCTGCTTCTCTGACCTCAACTTCCTGTCTCGCTGGATTGCACACAGCACTGCAATAAGCTCCGTGCTCAGAAACTTTCTACTGAAGAACAGGATGCTCTATCTTTCACTTAGTCAGCAAGCAAACAAAGCCTGCACTTACCTGGATCACTAACCCAGCCAGGTGTCCCTGTCTCTGTCTGTCTCTGTCTCATCTCCTCCTCTTTTTCTTTTCAGACGTCCATCCAGACTCAGAGGAGTGTGTTTCGGTGTGTTTGTTGCACAAAGAAGACAGTGTGCAACTGGATAACAGTGTCTTCAAAAAGGTACCACACACACACACACACACACACACACATACACTCCTGGCTTAGTGCTGGCATTCAGATCTCTGCTGGTCCTGTACACCAACGCTGGTGTCAGCTTGGCAGGAACTAGAGTTGGGCCGGTGTGAACGGTTTCAAATCTGTTTGGTCCCCCAAATCCTGGTTTGTCATGAGCAATTTTTTTATACATCTATATACAGGACAGACACGTTGTAAGTAGTAATATTTATGTTAAACATTCTGACACATGAAAGCTGTGAAACATGGATGCATGCTTTTCAGTGTTTCCGTGTGGTCCGTGTGACTCACTTGTTCTGGAAGAGATCTTTCCCACTGAGTAATCCCATAATTGTTTAACCCTAACTCAACTTCCAGGATCTTTTGAAATCTGACTCCCAACACTCACCTTTTGAAAGGAATGACGGGGTTTGGACAACAGTAGGAGCAACATGGCATCATGACTTGGCGTAAATATACATGCCAACTTTCTTAAGCCAAGTGGCGTGTTATCTGTACGTGTATGTCTACGCTGTATACAGCGGGCCTACACATACACGCCACTTGACGTGTTATCGCCACTTGACGTGTTATCGCCACTTGACGTGTTATCGTAAGAAGAACGTATTATTGCCAGAAGAACGTGTTAGCGCCAGAAGAACATGTTATCGTGAGAAGAAAGCTACGGTTGAGTTTAGGAAAAGAAGAACAGGGTTGGCTTTAGTAAAAGAAGAAAGCGACGGTTGAGTTTAGGAAACGTGAAGGACCCGATCCCCGGTCTCCTGGGTGAAAGTCCTGTGTTTGACCCATCCTCCACCCCGACCAACCTCCTTACGTGGATTTTCGCCCTTTCATACTACTCGCTACGACGTAAATTTGCACGCAAGGTAATGTAAGTCAATGGAGGCCAAACGGCGTTGATATACACGCTAAAAAGCAAGTATGCGTCTTGATAACACGCCAATAATGGCATACAAATTGGCGTGTCCTACATAAGCCACTTCATGAGATCAGTCTGGTAGGAGGGACTGTAGGGGTGGGAGTGTTCCTGTGGAGGACCTGTGTCCTGTGACAGCCAAATGTCCTCACAGGGACAGAAATATCAAACGGTGAAGGATTCTGATTGTCACTTTCTCCCAAGGTTTAGGATGAGGGCTTCTGTGTTCGGTGAAATTCAGAGCATGAGTGTTTCCCAGTAATGCCATGGTGTTTCCTGCTGATTGTTTGAGCTTTCACTCACAGAAACATTGAGTTTTGATGATAATAGAGCCTTTATCTCTTCTGTCTTCCTCTGTAGCCCAAAGCTCCCCACCCCTGTGTTGGACACAGGGACAGAGGCGTGGGTGTCTCCCTCACTCCCAGTGAGGGGGCTCTGTCAGTGGGCCCACCTGACGCTGTGGCCCCTCTGAGCTCCAGACTGGCCTGGAAGTCCCAAACAGAGGACAGAGGTGAAGCACACACTTTCTTCCTTCAATATGGAAACATTTTTAAAAAAAATACAGATTTATTTAATACAGCTTCACAATCAACGCTTAGCAGAATCACCAGTTATTTTGCATGTTCTTGTTTTGCTTGTGAAATTATATCTAATATTCTGAGCTTTCCTTACTAGGTTACTATAAACCAAAGCAGAAACATATTAACAAGTATAAACATTAAGTCCACTTTGACATTTTGTAAAGTGATGTATTTGTATCTTTAAAGGTCCCATGGCATGAAAATTTTACTTTATGAGGTTTTTTAACATTAATATGCATTCCCCCAGCCTGCCTATGGGTCCCCCAGTGGCTAGAAATAGTGATAGGTGTAAACCGAACCCTGGGTATCCTGCTCTGAAAGCTCAGATGGGCCGATCTGGAATCTTCTCCTTATGATGTCATAAGGGGAAAGGTTACCTCCCCTTCCTCTGCTTTGCCCGCCCAGAGAATTTGGCCCACCCATGAGAAAGAGAGAGACATCATGGCTTTCAAACGAGCAAAGTGGCAGTTGGTCAAGGCCACACCCCCACTCTCCACCTTGCCGCCCCCCTCCTCAATAGCTACAGACACAGAAATGGCACATCCTAAAGAAAGCTCATTGTGGGACTGGAATTCTGCACCAAGGCTGAATTTCGGGAAAGAGACTTCAGATACAGTATTAGGGGACCACTAAGGCCTATATAAAAGAGACTTCAGATACAGTATTAGGGGACCACTAAGGCCTATATAAAAGAGACTTCAGATACAGTATTAGAGGACCACTAAGGCCTATATAAAAGAGACTTCAGATACAGTATTAGGGGACCACTAAGGCCTATATAAAAGAGACTTCAGATACAGTATTAGGGGACCACTAAGACCTATATAAATATATATATGCCTATATAAAAGCATCCAAAGAGCACCATGTCATGGGACCTTTAACAAATCTTTATGTTTCAGTTTAACTGCGTAAAAGCTGAACACCCTCTATAGTTTCAATGAAATGAGATTAAAATTAGCTCTTCCAATTGTATTACTAATCTAGTATTTTACAGTATGATGCACCCATAATACAGATCTTTTCATACTTTATATTTCTATGCTTGTAACGTTTGTAACATACCGTGATTTTTAAAAATGCTTGTAATATGTAATGTAGTGACAGGTGACTTGTACTTTGCATCGCCTTAATTCTACATGTACATATAGGTTTTCCACTTTAATCGTATTTTGTTTGACTATGGTATACATTACACAGTAGTATCTGACTGTGATAAGGAGAAAACATCAGGCAAAGAACAGCAAAGGATGTATCAGAAGCTGCTAATTTAGAACAAATGTCTCATGTGAAGGGAAGGTGATGTGGGCCCGGTTCACGTCTGGCTGTCACATATGCTTATTCTACCTTATCTCCCCACACGTCAAGTCATCTAACCGTAACCCTAACCCACTGTCTACAGCCAGAAATGTCCAAACATCATCCTAAAAAGGTAATGTTGTTCATAAGTGTCACAGTGGATAACAGTTTTGTTTTTCTGTTATGAATCCCAGGAGGAGGAGGAGGAGGAGGAGGAGAAGAAGAAGAGAACAAAGACCAGCTTTCAGACAGTCCTGTCTCCTCTTCAGTCTCGCGAGCCTCCATTCGTTCCTTGTCGCCGTTCCGTCGCCACAGCTGGGAGCCGCACAGGAGCAACAACGCCGCAGATGTTGACATCACACAGTGCAGGTACTGCGTGTACGCATCATGAAAGGCTATCTAGGATTTAGCACTTCAAGTCCAAAGGAAGTACTGTACAAGTCCACCACCGCTGGAACACCTGTTTTACACGGCTGCATGTAGACGTGAATATTTGTGGAATATTCTCTTTCATTAGCCATGGAAACAGCTTAGAGGAAGATTGTCTTTTTCTGAATAAGAGCAGAAACGGGAACATTGTGTGCATGTCAATGATTCCAGCAAGACCAGCAGGGCAGTGTTAAAGTGTACTTCTAACCCTGGAGCTGAACTCTTTCAGTCTGTGCCTATTTTTCCTTTACCTCCGACAGTAACCGTCCATCGGTCTCTTCTTTCAGCTCGATGAAGAGTCTGTCAGGAGAGGTGAGGAGAGCCAAGCCCCCCCTCCACAGGAGAAGGTACACCCTCACCACACCTTCATCCCTCTGTTTCTCTACATGTCTGCACATTCTTCTTGTACTGCTTTATATAGTGTGCTGGGCAGAAGACTCTGATATGTCAGTGAGTCACTGTCCACAGCAGGCAGCCATAAACCCTGCTCCCATCAGTCACTGATGAGCAGAGCAGTGGTGCTGACTCATGCTAGACACAATGTCTGAGAGACAAGACTTCCTCAGATCTTCTGCCTGTGTGCTTCATTTGTACCACACTGGCTATTAAAGTGAGACAACATTATCATATTAACAGTATCAGTCGGTGATGATGATCATCCATTCATATTTTTACTGTACTCCATAACAGCCAAGCTAGTTAGCATTATGTATCTCTTTGTCTCTCTGTGTGTCTGTAGTGTAGCTCAGTAGCAGACTTGAGCGTTCAATAAGAGCAGGAGCAGTTATCCTGACGGGAGCCAGGCTCTTTAAAGCTATAGTGCACAATTGTTGTTGTCATTACATGGAGCAGACAGAAAGAACACACTATAGCTTTAATATAACAGACATATCACCGACTCATAGCAGCTGGATTTTCTCTCTCCTTGTAATGGTGAGTGTTAAGACCCACTCAACTTCTTGTCACCTTCACCGTCCTGATTTTGGCAAAATAAAAACGGAGGCCGAGGCTCCGCGCTGTAGCTCAAAGCAGCTCGTTTTCTAACTGAGACAAGGTTGGTTCTGAAACATCCAACCGTAACCCTAACAACTCTGGAGGCCCCACCACTCTGCCCTGATACACATCTTCCAGCCGCTGGTATCTGGTTGTAGCTGATGATTTTCGATTTCCACGTTTGTGATGACAAATTGAAATAAAGTTGCACCCAAGCTTGTCCCTCCGTGCTGAGTGTATGAGTCGGTTCCTGATTGTTAGACACATCTCTGTCATCATGGATCCAGCTCCTCATCTCCTCCATCTCATTCCACATTTTAAACATCCTTTCATCAGACATCTAATCATCTCTCCTCTTTCTTTTACGTCTTTTCACATTCTCCAACATCCACCCTTCATCCCTCCATCCTTCCATTCCTCCAGTATGAGTTGGTGTCCATCCACCCTGCTTCGTCCTGACCAGGAGCAGACAGACAACAGAAGGTATCAGTACAGGTCCAAGCATTAACTGGACTGTGAAACACAGCAGCATGTGAAAGGATGATGGTTAATAGCTAGCTCATCCTACACACACACACACACTGAGAAGAAAAGGAATGTCTGACAAAGCTGATCAATAGAAAGTTGTCTCTGATTGACACAGATTCCTGCATCTGACCTTCTAATTGTGTGTGTGTGTGTGTGTGTGTGTGTGTGTGTGTGTGTGTGTGTGTGTGTGTGTGTGTGTGTGTGTGTGTGTGTGTGTGTGTGTGTGTGTGTGTGTGTGTGTGTGTGTGTGCGTGTGTGTACGCAGCTACAGCCTGGAGGCTCTGCGGGGGGAGAGGGGGGGAGCCCACCCTGCTGACCCCCAGGACAGGACTGCAAGGCTGGAAGGCCAGGACAGTGGCTCCCTGGTGTCCCTCACCGAGGAGGAGCAGGATGGAGACAGCCAGGTGTGTGTGTGTGTGTGTGTGTGTGTGTCACACATTAAGTAAGCGTTCATAAATCCTCTGAAATAAAGCAGAGAAAAAGCTAAATCCAGCTTCCTGTTCAAGTTGGCTTTTCAGACTAAAAGCTAAGCCAGATCAAAAATACCAATGATCCAGAAGTCATCCATATCTACATTAAGTGGAAGACAGTTGTGTGATGGGCTTCCGTTTCACTAAATGTACACAGATTTTTTTCCGAAAGCAATAAAATGATAGTGGAAATACCTCACCCTCATTTAATTTAGTAACATATCTCGATAGAGTAACATAGATGGGGAGATGGAATAATCAATAATGCTATAATAATATTATCATTATTTCCCATTGTATGTGTGTATGTGTGTGTTTGTTCAGACATCCCATCAGGTACTGTCAGTGACAAACAGCTATCCTGCCATGTTCCATCACCAAACCCTCACCAAATCCATCTCCATGGTTGCCATCAGTCACCGCGATATAGATGGTGAGTTTCTCACTTTTTATTTGTTTTCTGTTTCCTCATCCCTCCCTACCCCACCCTACACACACACACACACACACACACACACACACACACACACACACTAGAATATGTTTTCATGCTTTAATATTGTATAACTCACCCTGCCCGTGGATGCTGCAGCTGTGCTCCCCCTCTGTCTGAGACGCTCTGTTGGAGCGCCGTCTCTTTAAGAAGCCCTGTTTACAACGGTGGGAAATCTAAGGTTTTGGCTCACAGGGATTTCTTTTACATATGTTTACCTCATTATTGAACACTTAATATGAACATATGACACTATTATGAACTGTTATCCTTTTAGTAATAAGGAAAAGCATGATAGGTCTCCTTTGAAAACAGATGACCGCTATCAAAACGCTAGGTTTACTAAAATGGAAGTCCGTCTTTAGACCTAGAGTATATTAACATAGACAGTATATAAACTGGACCAAAAGATCCCGTTGCTCTGGACGGAGACCAGTGAAGGATATTAGAAGCACTTTTCCGGTGAGCGCTGGGCGTTACTGCGCAGCCTCCAACTGAGAGAGACGACGTAAATGTGACGTGAGCAACCTGTCTGAAAGTTGGAAGTCTTCTGGTAGCTGTGCCAAGAGAAATCTCAATCATTTCAAATCTTGCAGAGACGGAGAGCGTAGGTATATGTAAGGAGATAAAATAGGCACAGGCTAATTATTGCTAACTAACATGCTAGTTAACATTAGTAATTAAACTTAAGCGGCTAATGTAAGTCCAAACTGCCTGCAAGCTTCTCCTGTACTATACGGTAATTCCTCTACTGTGCCACAGTAAGTCACGTGGTTATGACACAATCGTTAGCCTATTTTTACAAAAACGTCTGCTACGGAGCCATAACGTGAGATACAAGGTAATGGAGCCTTTTATACATTGTCGTGTTTCTTTAGAAATAAACAATGGACAAATAAAGTCTTTAAACCCTTCAGATGTAAAGTTATTTGCTGTCAAAGTGACGTCAAAATGAATGGCAGTCAATGGGATGCTAACGATGGTTGAGTGCTTATTAGCATGAAAATGGCGCCATAGGATCTACGGGTTGTTGACAGACGCTTACCCCCTTGCATATTAACCACACCAAGAGTTCTCATTACCTTACAATGGGGTATATTTGCTGTGATAGCAAGAGCTCCTGCAGATGAGACGATCTGTTTCATATATGTGCAATGCAGAGAGCGCTGGCAAAAAAGTGATGTTCAATACTCCCAAGAAAATTTGTCAAAAACCCCTAACCATAGCAACGTAAACACATCCATCAGGTGGAAGGATGTTCAGGTCATGTGAGTGCTTGGTTGAGAGAAGGTGTTGCTTAAAGTGGGTGTCCTTTCAGTAAACTCAAATCTCTAAACCTGAACTGTCATTTACTGTTTGTGGCCCAGAGGTAATCAGTGCAGTAAAACAGTGTTGTCATGCAGTGTGGCTGTCATATGACGTCTGTCCTCTTTGCTTCCTGTAGCGGTCAGCTCATTCTCCAGTAACTCGGGCTCCCTGGAGTACAGGTAAGAAGGGAAACTCATCATTGATTTCACTCTGTCGTTAGATGTAGTCATGCTTTCAAAAGTCTTTTTACTTCTTAAGCTGCACTCTCACAGCTGAGCACAATAACTTTCCAGGTATTGACACAGACTGTAGTTCTATGCATGCTACTTTTAGTGCAGTGATGTAATTTCCAGCAGGCAGCAAAACTTTTCACACGTAATGTGTATTGAAGCAAAATCTTGTGTGTGCGTGTGTGTCTCTGTCTGTCTGTGTGTCTGTCTGTCTGTCTGTCTGTGTGTGTGTGTGTGTGTGTGTGTGTGTGTGTGTGTGTGTGTGTGTGTGTGTGTGTGTGTGTGTGTGTGTGTGTGTGTGTGTGTGTGTGTGTGTGTCAGTATTTCGGAGGAGGAGCCGGGCCCTCTGCGGAGCGACACTGAGGGGAAAGGAGGGCCTAAAATCAGTCGGACGTTCAGCTACCTCCGCAGCAAGATGAGCAAGAAAGGCAAGGTGAGAACGACGCCTGCATCAAGTTACTGCAGCGTGCACGCACCTGCAAATCGTCCACTGTGCACATCCAAAATTCACACACGAGCTGTGATGGTAGTGATTTATTTTCTCCTGATTGGACACTTGTAGCAAGATAGTCCCAGGCTGTGTCAGAGTCTCGTGCCTCATCCCTGTGTTTGGTCTGGACCGAGTGAACACTGCTGCAGATGGAAAGACAATGAAGAAACATGTCAGACATTGGCTGACATGGATAGCACGGTCTTGTTCTTACAGCCAGAGCCACAGCTAAATGCACAGCACATGACATCATACAACCGTTGACGATTGATTAGTGGATTAGAATCTAACCCCAACCCACCCAGCTGATCCCAGGTCCAGCCAGGCCTGTGGTATGTTAGTGCTGTCACCTATTAGAGGAACAAATTCACTCTAAACTCAAGTTTTACACCTAATCATATGTTCATCATTAACTTCAGAAGAATGACCGTAACCCAGCAAACAAGAAGTGAAACTAAATATTCAAATAAGTGAATGAGACCAAAATATTTACCAAGATAAAAGGTCCATGAACCACATTAAGAGCAAAACATGAAAGCATAATAGAAATGTTTCTAAACTATAATAATCCAACATTTAAAATGACATCTTGGAAGTTGAATTTCAGTCATTAGGTTCTAACGTACTGAGGGTGTGGGCTGAGGTGGTGGCTCTGTGAAGATGATGGGAGTTCTGCAAAAGTCTGCATAGAAAAGTGGAAGGGGAACTCGGTGTGTGTGTGTGTGTGTATGTATGTGTGTATGTGTGTGTGTGTTTGTCTAGATGTTAGATGCTAGCTCACTTCCTGATTTGAACGCAGACAGACGATGAGCAGCAGCAGCTCGTCCACAATGACTCAATCTAAAAGACGACAACACAAAATCCAGACAGACAGGATTTACACTGAGGATTAGAAGACGACAGACAGAGAGGAGGACAGTTACAGCCATGCTGAGTAGGTTTAGTCTCTCTGTGAGGTGGAGATCGGATGAGGTAAGAAGAGAGAGTGTGTGTGTGTGTGTGTGTGTGTGTGTGTGTGTGTGTGTGTGTGTGTGTGTGTGTGTGTGTGTGTTTGTTTAGTGGAGTATCAGAGGGTGACCAGAAGTTTGTTGCTCACTTGGTAACAAGGTGCATAAAGAATGAATACACAAGTGGACAGTGATGTGATCGTTTCATCCCATTTACAACATGAGATCACTTTCCTCTCGCCATCAAAACAAACAGCACAGCTGATGGGAGAGATCACTTTACTCAGACTGTGTAAAGTCTGTGATTGTTCTCTCCAAGAACTATCCTGGTCCAATCATCAGTACAATGATCAACAACTGTGTTAGAAAAGATCTTTCTTTTTTTTTAATTAAAAAAAGTCAAAGGTACAATCCGAATGTAAGGAAAGAAGAAAACATCCATTCACTTCTTTGTGTGTGCAGCTCACAGAGGAGCTTTGTGGTGGAGCTGCTCGGCACGTTTTCTCTGCGTGGAGGTGTAAAGTTCTGTCTGGTCACCATGTTTTCTCTGTGTAGAGGTGTAAAGTTCTGTCTGGTCACCATGTTTTCTCTGTGTAGAGGTGTAAAGTTCTGTCCTGAAGCACAAAGACTCTCCCAGCTGGTCAGGAGTAGAGTGCAGATCGGGCCGCATTTTTCTGTACAAGCCTGTCCTGCGTCCGACAGAGCAGTAACCAGACCCAATCCGACCCCGACATACTCATACTAATGACACATGTACGTTTGTTTGTGTGGAAAGCCCACTTTTATTAAGCAACTGTAGGAAGGCAACAAGCGCACGTTAACACAGGCGCGCTGAGGTGACCGAGCCCGACCCGTACCTAAACATCATTTCTAAATATCTGTCCAAACCCGGCCCGGCCCGTCGGGATCCCGTCGGGCTCGGGTCGGGTATCCATCCTCTAGTCAGTAGGGGCTTCATG
This sequence comes from Zingel zingel, assembly GCA_023566125.1. Classification (NCBI taxonomy): domain Eukaryota; kingdom Metazoa; phylum Chordata; class Actinopteri; order Perciformes; family Percidae; genus Zingel; species Zingel zingel. Next base: position 26,922,956 of record CM042320.1, read on the forward strand.
TGACACTGTGAGCGGCTCAATATCCATCCAGAGTGCCACCTCTACTTCAGATTGGGATGAATTCAAAACTTCACTCATCAAATTAATTTCATCACTGCACTTTGGCATTTTACAGACCGATATGTAGATGGCAAAAAATAATATCTGAAGCAACAGGGCTTTACTGTCAGGTTCTATCCCTCACCTTATATTCAGTCTCATGTCATCATTCACCCACAGCTAGCTGAAACTGTGTCTGAAGTCATACCACACATTCTTCTATGAGAAGTAGTTCATAAGACGGCATGTCGGATAGGCTCTATAAACGGACATCTTCAGTTGAATGCAGATAGATTTAAAAGAACATTTATAAAATGTGTTCCGCCTCTTTTGCTCTCCACACGGACTGTTTACCTGCATGCAGCCAAAGCCCTCTCCAACGTGATTGGTCAATACTACTCGGACTACAGACGGAAACCACAATACTTCCGATACTAAAATCTGCTTCTGTTGCCTCAATATTCTGCCTTCATATGCAGATATCTGTCGACAGAGGTGTCTGCACTTTGTTTGCACATATGTACACATATTATTGTTGGGCGCTATCACAGTTTAGATTTTGCCATATGGGTTGTTCCATAACAGAAATCATATCTCTCTGGGTATATTAGGACAGTGTGGGCAGTGTTGCATACTTCATGACTTATGTGTTACCAGCCAATGGAATTACAGCATCATCAATCCAAATATGTCATCCCTAAACAACATATGTCCCTGAATATTTTTTCTATTGATTTTCTATCTCTTGTATTGCTTCCAGGAGAAGGAGAAGGAGAGGAAAGGAGAGAAGGCACGAGAGAGTAAAGAGAGAGAAAAGAAGAGTACCAACGGTCATCTCTTCATCTTGGTCAGTTCATCTCCTTCCACAGCCGGCTGTCAGCACTGCAGCAAAGCTCTGCCCAGCAAGGAAAGCTTCCTCTGCAGCAGTAAGACTCTCTCCTTCCTTTCTCTTCTCCTCTGTCTCATCTTAATGTTCCCACCCCCTCCTTCCTTCCTCTTTTTATTTCTCCTCTTCTGTGGCCACTTCTTCCTCTTCTAGTCTTCCGTAGTTTCACAGTGACGTAACTGTCTCATTTCCCTTTAACTTTTTGTTTCTCACACAGTTTCAACACTCCAGTCATATCCGTTTTTTTTTTAAAACAACACATTCATTTCCAAACCTGGCGGGAAAGAAGCCAAACCTTTATGAATCCCTCTGATTTGCTCTCTTAGTCTACCTGTAGGGAAATGTTCATTATTATTTTAAATAATGAATACAGTGAGTCCATCCAAATAAAAAGTATTGCAGTACAAGTAGAAGTCAGTCTCCATAGGCTAATGAATGATTTCAGTCATTTTGCACTTCCTGTAGTCCCCTGTACCACTGCAGTGATCGTTGATCTCTTTATTGATTTTAAAAATAGAAGACTGTGGGAGGGGGGGGGCAGCATGTTTTGTGTTCTCACCAGTTCTCTCTCCCTCTGAAAGTTCCTGCTCTTCTATGTATCACAGTCAGTCTCAGCTGCTCACAGATTAAAAAGATGTGGTAATAAATCATTATGTAGGAGGAAGAATCTATCCAGGAGTAGGAATGGTGGTGTTTGAGGGGAATTTAGCTCTCCAGCCAAAGTCAGTCTTTATGAGTGTGAGGAAGCTCAGCATACTGAGATAATGCTAAAGGAGAATGCCCTTTCACAGAGTTCAGAGTGGAACAAATTCCCAAGGACGCTAAAGTCAGAGGACCTCTGAAGAACAGAGACGTGTTTCTTTTAAAGTGCTCATATTATGCAGATTTTCAGGTTCATAATTGTATTTAGAGGTTATATCAGAATAGGTTTACATGGCTTAATTTAAAAAAAAAAATACCATGTTTTTGTTGTACTGCACATTGCTGCAGCTCCTCTTTTCACCCTGTGTGTTGAGCTCTCTGTTTTAGCTACAGAGTGAGACATCTCACTTCTGTTCCATCTTTGTTGGGAGTCACACAATGCCAGTACCTAGGTAAGGACTACTAGCCAGTCAGAAGCAGAGGATGAGGGTGTGCGGCTTACGTGCAGTTTAGTGTCCCAAATTATTTTCCAAAAAATGAGTGTCCCAAATGATGAGGGTCTTATTTGAGACAGGTTAGGGTTAAGGTAGCACAGGTGGTTTAGCAGGTTCATAATTAATTAAGGTCATTGTATGGGGAATTTGGGACACTAAACTGCACGTATACCAGGGCGTGCCACGCTAGCAGCTAGGCGAGCATTAATAATAATAACTGTCAGAGCGTTTGTCTCTGAAGTAAAGGCTGGACTACAATAGAGCTGTTTGGAGCAGTTTGTGAACAGTGTTTTCTGTTGGAGATGGTAAGTCCCTTTTGGGTGGACTTTGGGCTTTTTCACTTTGTAAACCTATAACGTTAACAAAAAGATATATAACACAATAAAGGAAATGGAAAAAGCCAAAAAGCATAATATGAGCACTTTAAAAGCAAAATCACCCCTGAGATACTTTAGATGTTATTCATCTGAACTGAATGGTTGGGAAGCCTGGGGTCCCCTGCTGGAGCTGCTCCCCCTGCGACCCGATACCAGATAAGCGGACGAAGATGGATGGATGGATGGGTTTATCAAGGCACAGTGTGCCGCTAGCATCAGGGTTTGTTAGCTAGCTTTCTGGCCAGGTGTGCCGCACTATCACGAGTCACTGAGAAATCCTGTGCGTTGATTGGTTTTGGGTTAGAAAGGCTAATATCACCAGCAGAATGAAACTTTCACTGTCATCTGTAGCTGCGTGGCGTTCAACGAGCTAAAGTGAGAAAAAAATCGCCAGACCTCTTTCACCCAATGGCCCTCTACATCGTCCCAACGGGACGGAATATGCTTGTTTCTAATGACCATCATGTGTTGTTTGCAGACTGTGGAGCCAGTGTCCATAAGAGCTGCAGAGAGAGTCTGTCTGTCTGCACAAAGAGCAAAACAAAGGTAGGTCCCATTATTATACACCCTTTATTTCTCTATCACTTTTATACTCTCCTTCACACACTCCACTTGAACCTTTTACTTTTACTTATATATATATATATATATATATATATATATATATATATATATATATATATATATATAGCAGTAGCAGAAGAGTATGCATCCATGTTTTTATGACTTGAGATCAATGGGACTCTGAGAACCTCCCAGTGAACATGGCCAAGACTTTGAGTTTTAGCTTCTAGCTCATGTTGTGCTGTGTTTGTTTCCAGCAGCAGACGCTGATGCCAGAAGCTGTTCCTGGGTCAGCTGTGAACATGAGGAGTAAATGTAAGAACACATCCAAACCAGCACACTCTTGCTGAATATGTTAATGAGACAAAGGGCCCTATCTTGCACCCGGCGCAGTGTAAAGCGAATAAAGTGAATTCTTGGCGTACACGCATACTATGCTTGTTACACACACAGGGACGCACAGCAACACATACATATGCAAAAGATTAAAAATAAAAATATTACGGTGCAAATCCACCATCATAATAGCAATGGGCCAAGGTCCAAACGCGCCTGGCTTTTAAAGGGAATGACCCTCTGATTGGTTTATTGCATGTTACGCCCAAAACACACCTATGAATTAATGAAGACACTAAGTACAACCCTTTTGAACCATGCGCACAGACCCTTTTTTCCGCTGTCAAACTATCAAAAGTGGATTTGGACACGCCCTAAACGCACCTGCGCCAGGCGCTTCACGCCGTGCGTTTAGGGCCCAAAGAGTCAGAAAGCCGGAGGACACCGTCCACCCAGCAGGACAGTAAACACTGTTCCTATCTGGACAGACATGGATCACAGTGATTGATTAGACTTTGGCACACACTCTACACACACTCCACACACACGCCACACACGCCACACACAACGGATTGTTGCTGAGTGAACCTCAGGGGACACCAACGGATACCTCCATCATTACCATCAGAACCTTTCAGTTTCTGCAGACTTCTATAGTCTGTCCATTGCTTTATTTAGTTTGTTCATCATCTTTTTCCTCTATACAACAATAACAGCTGGGATGATGTGTGACGTGTGTTTTATCCAGTTAGTGTCTCTTAACAAGAAGTGAGCACACATTCACTTTTCTTCTGAAGCTAATGGTATTGTCAGTCTCTATCACACATCAGTATGTCACACTGAGGGCGCACTGGAACACAACTTCTCTCTCTACAGTATTCTAATGCCAGTTCAGTGAGAGAAAGTCTCCATTAGCAATGATAACGAGTCCAAGAGAATCTGAATTGTACATGAAGCTGCAGGTGGAAGGGAGGGGGGGCAGTATTAGATACTGTATATATCTAATAATTAATTATTATTACTGCTAACGATCAGTCTCAATCACACATCTACGTTCCCTAACAAACGACGCAGTAATGATATGAAGTGTGATGTGTGCACGCAGCAACATCTTCAGCATCGTCTGTGTCCTCCACATCGTCCTCGTCCTCCCGGGAACGCTGGACCACAGCAACCAGCCCTGACGACCAGTTCCCTGTCCTGTTTCCACGGAGACACCCCAGCATCTTCAACACACACAGCAACCTGGCCAAGAGCATTTCCACCAGCAACATAGCAGGGTGAGGAACCCACACACCTACCCACCCACCCACCCAAACACACACACACACACACACACACGTGCGTTTCACTATCTTTGTGGGTACCCGTCATTGACATAATGCATTCCCTAGCCCCTTACCCTAACCTTAACCATCACAACTAAATGCCTAACCTTAACCCTTACCCTCACCCTAACCATAACCTAATTCTAACCCTAATCCTAAAACCAAGTCTTAACCCTCAAACAGCCCTTCAACCTTGTGGGGTCCAGCATTTTGGCCCCACAAAGCTGTCCGGACCCCACAAGTATACTGGACTCACGTTTTTTGGACCCCACGAATACAGTTAAACGAGAACACACACACACACACACACACACACACACACACACACACAATCACAGCCTGTCTGATTCTATTGTCTCGTTACATCTTTCTTTGTTTCCTGTGTCAGTGTGAAGCAGCCTGTATATGTGCTATAGAACTTAAGGTTGTGATTATGTGTAGAACTTTTAAAAACTTCTCCATGTTCATGGTTTGTTCCTTCCAGGTTGGATGATGTACCACTCAAAGGCCTGAAGTTTCTGTCCCAGTCCACCGACTCTCTCCATCAGGGGAGCAAAGTCAACGCCTCCACCGAGTCACTCACTGATGAAGGTACACACACACACACACACACACACACACACACACACACACACATACACACACACACACACACACACACACACACACAGAAGAAAAGGAATGTCTGACAAAGCTGATCAACAGAAACTTGTCTCTGATTGACACAGATTCCTGCATCTGACCTTCTAATTATTTCTGTGTGTGTGTGTGTGTGTGTGTGTGTGTGTGTGTGTGTGTGTGTGTGTGTGTGTGTGTGTGTGTGTGTGTGTGTGTGTGTGTGTGTGTGTGTGTGTGTGTGTGTGTGTGTGTGTAGGTACTGAGATGATGGACAGTCAGCTGATGGGAGAGTTTGAGTGGGACATTAAAGATCTGGAAGCTGATTCCTGGAGCGGCACGATGGATAAGAAGTTCTTGAAAACGTTGAAAAAAGATGAGATCAAGAAACAAGACGTCATCTATGGTAAGATATAAATCTATGAATAATATAATACTTGATGTGTTATTGCCGCTGCGGTGTGCGTACAGGTGGACATACAGTAAGAGGTGTGTGTCCCCACAGAGCTGTACCAGACAGAGTTCCACCATGTGAGGACTCTGAAGATCATGTCTGACGTGTACTATAAAGGCCTTCAGAAGGAGCTGCAGCTGGACTCTCAAACTCTGGACAAGGTGAGCTAACATCTGGACATACACACAACAATATTCATCTCTGAAATACACACATTAAGGGCCCCGTCTGTTGATCGTTCTCTGTAGATTTTCCCAGTTATGGACGACCTGTTGGACACGCACACACATTTCCTCACGCTGCTCCTGGAGAGGAAGAGAGCGTCTTCCACTGAGGGGCAGAAGGACAGCAGCTTCCTGATCTGCAGCATCGGGGACGTCCTGCTCAGCCAGGTGAGCCAGAAGAAGAGCAGAAGAGAAGGGTGTGCTCTGGGCACAGTGTTTGATGAGTTTAAGGTCCTAGGGTTAGGAGACAGATCAGAAGAGACCGGTGTTCTGTTTTTGAAATTGACTTTAAAGATCAATAATTGGTCAAAGCATACAATACATTACATGTTCATATTCATGTACCTTTTGTGTTAAAAGGTTAGAGACAGCAGATGTCAAAGTCTTAAGCCAGACAAGTCCACACAAGTTCTCTACTGAGGATGGTGTTAGAGGAAAGGTCCGGGGGTTAACTCTCAACTAGTGGAATTCCATTTGGTCTTCTGAAGGGTTCATTTTCAAAAAGAAATGTATTTATATTCCTAAATCATGTTTTTTTTCTTTCTTTCTTTTTTTACACTCAAATGAATATCAATCCAGGTCACATAACTTTAAATATGGCTTGTATCTGTTTAAACAAATAAACTCTTTGAATGTTCAATTAACCAACTTAAAGGACAATTCCGGACAATCTGTTATTAACCTAGGGGTTAATAACAGATGCATACCCACTATGTCGTTCTCTGGGACATGTTTTCATGCTAATCGAATGTGTTTGTAACTTGAAACAAGCTAGCGCGGTCCGTGGATTAGCTTACAACGCCAGTACAGGGAAAGTAAAAACAAATCGCTATTTATATCACTAAAAAGGCTCAAAATATCACCACACTTCAACGGTAGCATAGTGAGGGTCCCTAAATGTTAACCGAAGCATTGAGAACTTTGTAAGTGTACAGACAAAAAGATATAATTTATTATAAAGACAGTAGCTCCCAAAACGGCGGCCACCTGTATACGAGCACACGTCTTTATAAACTATCTTTTTAATAAACTGTCTGTACACTTACAAAGTTCTCAATGCTTCGGTTAACATGTAGGGACCCTCACTATGTTACCGTTGAAGTTTGGTGATATTTTGAGCCTTTTTAGTGGTATAAATAGCAATTAGTTTTTACTTTTCCTGTGCCCCGAATACTAGCGTTGTAAGCTAATCCGCGGTCCGTGTTAGCTTGTTTCAAGCTACAAACACATTCAATTAGCATGAAAACAACAGAGTGGGTACGCATCTGTTATTAACCCCTAGGTTCGGTTTGCGCCGGAATTGTCCTTTAAATACATAAAACAAATGAATACATTGACTTGACAATCAATTTTATTTGTCACATGTAATCAGTTCATGTGAATGTGCACATTAAAGAGTTTACATCGAATAGGAGCAGTAATATATATTGTGTGTTTGAATTCAGTTTTCAGGCTGCAGTGCTGATCGTATGAAGAAGGTTTACGGGAAGTTCTGCAGTCGCCACAATGAAGCTGTCAATCTGTACAAAGACCTGCACGCCAAAGATAAACGCTTCCAGGCTTTCATCAAGGTCAGCACTCATCTCACACCAGCTCCTTTATATCAGATGTATATTTATATATACATATATTCTGTATTTCATATGGCACATATGTGATTGTGAAGTGCTGCTTGTGTGTGCAGAGAACGATGAGCAGCAGCATTGTGCGCAGGCTCAGTATTCCAGAGTGTATTCTGTTGGTCACTCAGAGGATCACCAAATATCCCGTTCTCATCCAGAGGATCCTCCAGCACACTAAAGGTCAGGAGACACAGCCAGCGAAGCGTGTGCACGTTGTGTTGTTTATCTGTGCAGTGATTTAAGATTGTGATGAGATCTTTATTCAGCCACAGTGAACATGTTAACTATAGACTGTAGTGAGGCGCATTCTCCTGTCTGAACATGTCTCTGTGCTCCAACAGACTCAGATTCAGACCACGGCTGTGTGTGTGACGCTCTGCGCTGTGTGAAGCAGCTGATCACGGCTGTGGACAGTAAAGTCAACGAGCAGGAGAAGAAGCAGAGGCTGAGAGAGGTCTACAGGTACAGCCACACTGAAGCTGTCAGAGACAGAAAGGTTTATGGCAGTCACATGTTAAGAACACACACTCCGTTTATCGTCTGAGGTGTAAAAACGTCCAGTGCTAGCTGATGAACTGCTACTAATACAGCAGGAACTGTGCAACACACACACACACACACACACACACACACATTCACATTGCTCTGTCTGAGAATAACAAATTCATGTTGATGCATACATAAATAATGTGGGATTACTACTCCTTATTTCATTGGCTATTTGGAAGTTTTGGGGTAATGCAATTTTTGGGGTAGCAACATATATCTCAAAGGAAAACTAAGTTTTCTCTTCCTCCTATAAACTGCTGCATATGTGTAAAAGAAGTTGTTTATAAGATCTTGACGGATGCAGAAACAAGGGTTCTATATTTTATGAATCAAAGAAGTCTGGAATGCAGAGTATCAGAAGCCACCAGGGCCACAATTGTCATACACTTTATATACATATATACTGGTACTAAACACTTAAACATACCGTACGTATATACTTCACTTGCACATAGATATATACCTTATTTGCGCATACATATATACTTCATTTTATGTGTGTGTGTGTGTGTGTGTGTGTGTGTGCATGAGGATGTACGTATGTGCGTGGGGTTGGGGTGGATGGTGGAGTGTGTAAACACTGGACTCTACTCAGAAAGTCAGGGTTCAAGTCTGGTTTGAAACCATAGGTCAATTTATCGACCTGGTGGTTAACAGGGTTAACGTTGTGAATCCAAGCAAAAACACTTGGTCAGTTTTAGGAAAAGATCATGGCTTGGCTTGAAATAGTAAGTTTGTTATAGTCAATGTAAATAAGTCACTAGGTCAGTAAATTGACTTTTGGTGTCAGACTGGACTTGTACACTGATTTGCCCACTGTTGCCTGAGTCGTCGTCGACCCCAGCTGCCAACCTCATGCACATACATACTTAGGCATGCACACATACATACTCACACATGTTATGCATGCATGTGCAAGTGAAGTATCCATGTATCAGTCCCTCCAGAAAAACACAATTATGCAATCGCATAATTCAATGCATAATCAGCCAAAGTCTGCATATTTATGCGGAGGCCGCATTTTTTCAAATACGCGCACTTTTGCCGCATATATTGCCAATTTCCGCGCAGAATATGCGGGCCGTGCATGATTTCATAATCCACGCATTTTCGTTGCAAAAAAGTCACATATATCTTAGCAGAAAGTTGAAAAATGTTTATCCCGCATATTCCATCGCATTTTTTAAGAAAACGTGCCGTATAATCAAGGAAAACGCAGCATTTTTCTGGAAGGACTGATGTATGGGCAGATGAAGTATATATGTATGCGCAAGTGAAGTATGCATGTATGTGCAAGTGTTTAGCACCCGTATATATGTATGTGTAAGTGAAGTATTCAATTTTGGTCTAGGCAGCTTCTCATAGCAGTGAGCTGCCTCATATCAGCTCCATATTGTAGACAGGTTCTCTTCTGGATGTGGACATCAATGTGTTCTAAGAGCCAGAGTTTCCGGACAGAGGCAGGAGGATCAGCTGGGACATGTCTTCTCTGTAACTGTATGATGAGCGCTGACTGGTAAACATGCTGTCTCTGTCTCCAGTCGCACTGACAGTAAGTCAATCATGAGGATGAAGAGTGGGCAGATGTTTGCTAAAGAGGACCTGATCAGAGGGAGGAAGCTGCTGCATGACGGAGCGCTGCAGCTGAAAAACTCTGCTGGACGGCTCAAAGGTGCACCATGTTTCCACTCTTCATGCAACCTTAATCACACACACACACACACACACACACACACACACACACACACACACACACACACACACACACACACACACACGTGTTGATTGCTTAGCTCTGCAGAGAGACTCACTCATCTTGTTTCTTTGTGTTGCAGATGTCCAGGCCATGCTCCTGTCTGACGTGTTGGTCTTTCTTCAGGAAAAAGACCAGAAATATGTCTTTGCCTCATTGGTAAGAAGCACATTTTCATATTTCATGTAGAAATACAGTATCATAGAAGATTGAGCCTGATGTGGATGTTTGTCCTCAGGACCAGCGCTCGACTGTCATCTCTTTACAGAATCTGATAGTCAGAGAAGTGGCTAATGAGGAGCGAGGTCAGCCTTCTTCTTTTCCTTCCATTCACTGCAGTACATTCATTTCTTAAGGCTGGGATTTTAGTATGATCCAAAAGTGTATAAATGAAGACGGGGTGAATGTGAAACACTGATCAGATTGTGTGTGCTGCAGGGCTCTTCCTGATCACAGCTGGTACAGAGAGGCCCGAGATGGTGGAGGTGTTGGCCAGCAGCAAGGAGGAGCGCAACACGTGGAGGGCCATCATACAGGACGCCATGCACTGCATGTGAGCGCACACTCACACACACACACACACACTCACACACACACACACACAGTGTCAGCAGGGTTGAGTTGTGTTTCATGCTCCCCAAACTGCTCCGAGGATGAAGACATGTCCTCATGTCAATGTTCTGCGGGACATAAGTGAATATCTCTCCAGGGACTGTGGGATAGCAGCCAAAATTGTCTGTGACATAAGAGAAGGGGAGGGCTCAACGGTTTTAACCTTCATTTCAACAAACGGTGTCAGAGTGGTGGTGACATCATTGTTGTCATCATCTCGCATTTCGAGTCCATCTCATTCATGAAGCCCAACACATCCAGACAAAGTGCTGTTTGAGTTTAGTTTATTTCTATCACATAGATACACAACATCTCATACATAACATAAATGGTAAAAAAAAAAAACTGTCTTAATTCATACAGTGTCATCTTAACTCGCTTATAATCGATGGGGACCGAAAAGGTTGAAGCATTTACTTATTACACCTTCCCCTTTTACTTTCTATTTTATTCATATTTTGTTCTAAGGTCCCTCAGACTCTTATCAATCGTATTCAAATGTATTATTATTATGATTCATTTATGATTCATTTCTGTTTGCTATGTACTAGTGATAGACCGATTTTATCGGGCGGCCGATATATCGGGCCGATATTTGCGTTTTTACGTGTATCTGCATCGGCCGATACGCGGCTGCAGTGTTCGCCGATAGTTTTTTCCCGGCATTATTTACAGACAGGCGTCCACAGGCAGCTCTGTGTTGCTGGAGATGCTGCAGTTCACATGCAGACCATGCACTGCCCCTCCCCCACTAGCACCATGGCAGTCTTAAATTACAAATCAAGCACTTTATTTCAATGGCTACTTTTCAGGTTTATTGATTTCTTAAATTATTTAAATGTGTTGACAAAGGACATTTGTGATGACCTGATTATATTTGTCTCATAATATGTCAGCAATAGGGCTTTGACTCTTTGAATTCGAATATTTAAAAAAATATTTATATTCGAACAAATATTAGGCAGCTCTTAATATTCGAACCTGTTATGGGCATTGTTTTTTTGTAAATGTGTTTGCTTATAAACATTTTCAATTCAGATTCCGAGGCTTTTTCACGCATTTAAAAATGTAACTCTTGCTCGGCCGTGGCTTGGTAGCGTTTGCATTTCCCCCGACTCATTTCCATGTTCTCCTTCTCCATAAACAACATGAAATCAAGGAGAGGGTTAACTTTTCCTGCTCCAGATGTCTCACCGTGGTTAGAAAGAACAGGGGAGACACTTTGTTTCTCTCACTATGACTCTAGAGTCACTACTTGCTCTGAAGCTACCGGTAATCACCGTCACTGTCTCACTCTAACACACACTCCACACACACACACCCACACACACACACACACGGCTCGACGCACACACCAGCGCAAAAGTATAAACATCAGACCACTTACGTAGGCTACAGTGAAATATCCGAACTTCCCTTTGAAAGCATACTGTTTGTATTTAATCCAGGGTCTGACTTTTAATAAAAAAATTGTTGTGGCAGTGTGTTTTTCTTCTGAAAACATCATTGCACGCCTATTGACTGATACACTGCCCTCTGGTGGACAGAACATATACGAAGTTTGATACCAATATAAGCCTTACTAAAGGCATTTAATGGTCAAAATATTATTAATAAACAAACAAACAAACTTCGAATATGATTTTTGGGAAAAAGTCAAAGCCCTAGTCAACAAGCAATGCATCATCAAGGCTGTGTTGTAGATGTTGATGAAAGCCTTTCACCCTTGCACAGTTAACCATATGCAGTGCACCCATCCATATGATGCACATTGCACACATAATTTGGGTGAATGTAAGATGATTGCAGAAGTGACACTGATCTGTGTCAGTTTTTGTTTATTATTTTTAAAGAAATGGCAGAGCAGATTCCGAAAACGAATCCAGTGTGGCAGGGTTTACATTTTTATGATGTAAATTGAGGGAGCAAAAGCAGTATCGGCTCCAAATATCTGCTCAAGAAAATCGGCAGCCCGTATCGGTCATCGGCTAAGGCTGATGAAAAGAAAATCGGTATCGGCATCGGCACTAAAAAATCTGTATCAGTCGATCCCTACTATGTACATATTAACACATATTATGTGCAGAAGATATGAAACAAAACTAAATAGATCAAATAAAGAAAACACATTGCAATACATGCCTCACTTTTATATGTATTTATTTGTATTTTATATGTCTTCTTTTTTAGTATTCCCTTTTTTTTTTTTTTTATCTTTGTAGCGTGTTACACATTTTATTTTCCTCATCTGAAAGATTCCACATGTTTACTACTTTTACCGATATACATGTGTTTTACATTTGTTCTAATCTTTATCTTAGTGAACATGCACATTCCCCTTAGTTCATACTTGCTCTCTCTTATCTGAAACAGCTTCTAAGTGTGTGAGTTTATAAATAATCTATTTGTTGTCTCTGTTAATCATTCTTATTGCTCTCTTTTGTAATATAAAAGTAGGGTTAGTAGTTGTTTTGTACGTGTTTCCCCATATTTCTACACAGTATGTAATGTATGGCAATATTAAGGAATAGTACAATATATGGAATGAATTTGAATTGAGCACACACAAACTTGTAACAACTTGTAAGAACAAGTAGTGTCTTGTTGACTTACACATGCTTGCTTATTGGTTGAATACATCGCCATCACATGTGATTTGTGTAATGTAATATATTGTTTGTCTCTGTTGGACCCTCACTGTTATTATTAAATATTATTCTAACTCATGATTTGAAAGGTACAAAAAGTGCAATGTAGTGGAAGCAGAAGGCTCAAAATGGAAAGTTCCTAATGGTGCCGCTCGAGGTCTGTTCACACCAGTAATGTTTGTAAAGAGGAGTGACACATACCTTTGTATATTGACAGTGTCTATATGCACAGTGACACATTTCAATATATTACTTTTCATAGTTAAAGACATTAGGATGTTATTCATTACTAGGGTAAATATGCTCCTTCTGTGTAACACAGCAACATTATACTGGACTGGTATAAACTAACAGTAGACCCTGTTAGTTAACCTGAAACATGGCCTGAAGAACAAACCAAAGTGGACAGAAAGCTTCCGAGTCCTCAGGCAGCTCGGACATGGTGAACAAACGTTCTTTGAATGTCACAGGTCAAGAGTTGAGTTTCTGGACCAAGTCTTGGATATGTCTGGACGGAGAATGAAAGGCGTTGGATGATATCTGACTCTGTGTCTGTGTGCTGACAGGGAGAAGGACGAGGACGAGGGCGTCCCCAGTGAGACGGAAGAAGACAGGAGGCAGCAGGAGAACAGAGCCAAGGAGATCCGTGGTGAGCAGCCGGCCATGCTGGTCTTCTGTCTTCTGTCCTCTCAGTAATGTATTTAACGCAGTGATGGTGTTTGGTTCCAGAGCTGCTGCGGAGGAAAGACGAACAGATCCTGGCTTTACTGGAGGAGAAGGTCCACATCTTCAGAGAGCTGGGCGACTGGAAGCCCGCCCCTGATGATCCCAATCCACCAGTCAGGGAGCGCATGTTGTTCATGGCCACACCTGATGAAGTCACAAAGGGGGAGCCAATCATAAAGGATGCACTGAGAGAAGGTGAGCAGGGTTCGGAGGTGATTCCTGGTTTCTGTGTCCCCCAGATGAAAGGTTAACAGTGTTTCTGTCCCCTCCAGTGGAGAGCCTGCAGGGCTACGTCAGCAGCGGTGTTGGTGTTCCAGCCGGCCTGGCAGGAGGGGGCAGTGTGGGTCCCGTCTGTCTGCCCAGGAGAGCCGAGACATTCGGAGGCTTCGACAGCCATCAGATGAACAGCAGCAAGAGTAAGACACAGAGAAACTCGGTCAAGGTGTCTTTGTTTCCTCAGATCTGACAGAAGCTACACCACAGTCAGCTCACAGTCCTCACTGATCGACATGCTCTCTCCCCTCTGTCCTGACATGATCGACATGTTCTCTCCCCTCTGTCCCGACATGATCAACATGTTCTCTTCCCTCTGTCCTGACATGATCAACATGTTCTCTTCCCTCTGTCCTGACATGATCAACATGTTCTCTTCCCTCTGTCCTGACATGATCGACATGTTCTCTCCCCTCTGTCCCGACATGATCGACATGTTTTCTCCCCTCTGTCCTGACATGATCAACATGTTCTCTTCCCTCTGTCCTGACATGATCAACATGTTCTCTTCCCTCTGTCCCTTCTGTGATGATGATCCAGATCTTTTATTCTCTGTCCTCAGATGGAGAGAAGGAAGAGGGGGATGAATCGCTGGACCTCCGCAGGACGGAGTCAGACAGCGTGTTGAAAAAGGTGTGTGTGTGTGCGTGTGTGTGTGTGTGACACAGAGACAGACAGAGAAACACAGAGAAAGACACCTATTGGAAAGACACTACTTCAAAGCATCATCAAAGCTAAATGGATTACTACCTAGCCCTAAACTGGTAGCTGAATACTTGAGCACCATACGTGACCACAGACTCAGAAAGACTCTGAGCAGGTACAGGCTGATAGGACACAGTCTGGCTGTGGAAACCGCCTGCCACAGACAGACCTGGCTGCCTCCAGTCCACAGAGAGAGGTGGAGACAGAGCAACATTTCCTGCTTCAATATAGCACATATACTGACATCAGAACTCAGTTCTTTACCAAAATTTAACGT
Source organism: Zingel zingel (assembly GCA_023566125.1). NCBI lineage: Eukaryota > Metazoa > Chordata > Actinopteri > Perciformes > Percidae > Zingel > Zingel zingel. Next base: position 26,938,080 of record CM042320.1, read on the forward strand.
AAACTCCCAGATTTTGATACACTCTCTGACCAGACAAAAATGCAACATCTACTTGGAGAAAATAGTGTGAGCGCTGTAGAAGCAGCGAGATATGTGAGTATATGTCACAGCCTGAGAGACAGTAGTTCATCTCCTCAGTTTACTCTGCCTTCTCCTTTAGTTCTCTACTTCATGTGTTTTTCATGTTTGTGTTTGTTTGTTTGCTTTTGCCTTTGTTTTCTTTCTTACATTTGACACTAGTGATTTCACTGAATAGTGATATACTGTTGTTGCTTTCATGTTTTTGTTTTTAAATGTATATATTTTAGTTACTCACTGAATTCTATGTATGTATTTCTTCTCACATTATTATCCTTGATGCTTTGGCAATATTGTTATTGCCACAGAGACAGTGTTGCGTTCTACCTCTATATGTCTTCTGTATTCTACCACTAGGTGACACTGTTGTGCAGAGAGTTTGAGTAAAGATGGCCACTACTTAATGTACTGTGTTTTGCTACCACGCCTGCTATTAAGAACTGTTGTAATATTGTAAATGCTTCCTGTTGAAGTAAATGGCACTTGTTTTTTGTGTGTGTGTGTGTGTGTGTGTGTGTGTGTGTGTGTGTGTGTGTGTGTGTGTGTGTGTGTGTGTGTGTGTGTGTGTGTGTGTGTGTGTGTGTGTGTGTGTGTGTGTGTGTGTGTGTGTGTGTCTCTCTCTCTCTCTCTCTCAGGGAGCCACTGCCAGCCTACAGATGTTGCTGAAGAGAAACACGGAGGTGAGTATGGCCTGCCTCTGACGCTCGCTGCAGCATCAGGACTTTTAGTGAACGTCTTGTGATCATGTGTGTGTGTTACCAGGCATAGCTCTACACAGTCACCGTGACACCAGCCACTGTAGGTAGAGTAGGCGGTAGCTCAGTACGGTTTTATTTAAAGGCTGGTTCAGAAATACAAAGATATGGTCTCAATCCTCACTACTCTTTATACTGAACAGTGTTCCTGTAACTGTCTGAATCATCTTGCTACACATTTTAGCACTGCTACTGTGTTTGGTGTAAATTACCCAGCAGGCATTGTCACACGAGTGCTGAAAAGCTGTGCATTATATCATGTCAGAAACACAGGAGACTTAAATATCATTGTTACCATCAGATCTGTCTGAGACATGATATCATAGTGGGAAAATGTGTTGATCCACAGCAGGTTGACCAACCTGTCCAAATCAAACTGACTGTCGTTACTGACTGTAATGTGATTGGTTACTTAGACCTGGCTGTAACGTGATTGGTTACTGACACCTGACTGTAACGTGATTGGTTACTGACACCTGACTGTAACGTGATTGGTTACTGACACCTGGCTAGAATGTGATTGGTTACTGACACCTGACTGTAATGTGATTGGTTACTGACACCTGGCTGTAATGTGATTGGTTACTGACACCTGACTGTAATGTGATTGGTTACTGACACCTGACTGTAATGTGATTGGTTACTGACACCTGGCTGTAATGTGATTGGTTACTGACACCTGACTGTAACGTGGTTGGTTACTGACACCTGACTGTAACGTGATTGGTTACTGACACCTGGCTGGAATGTGATTGGTTACTGACACCTGACTGTAACGTGGTTGGTTACTGACACCTGACTGTAACGTGATTGGTTACTGACACCTGGCTGGAATGTGATTGGTTACTGACACCTGACTGCAATGTGATTGGTTACTGACACCTGACTGCAATGTGGTTGGTTACTGACACCTGACTGTAACGTGGTTGGTTACTGACACCTGACTGTAACGTGATTGGTTACTGACACCTGACTGTAATGTGATCCTGTGTAACCCCAGCAGGTTCTGCACAGTGTGACACATCTCCACGAGCTGCTGATTGCACTGCAGGTACAGTGACCCCCCCAGGACAGTGACTCCATACACCGCAGAGCATCTTTCCCTTGTAATCACACCCCCCTCTCTCTCTCTGTGTCTCTAGGCCGTTGTGCTCCAGCAGGACTCGTTCATCGAGGACCAGCGGCAGACCCTCAGCGACCGGCTCGCCGCCACATCCTCCAGACATTCGTCCTCTTCCTCACTGTCGTCCACGTCCTCGTCCCGCCCCTCCTCACTCATCGAGCAGGAGAAACACCGAAGTCTGGAGAGACAGCGACAGGAGGCGGCCACTCTGCAGGTTCACTTCCCATAATGCTCTGAGCCCTTTTTATTACATTTATTTGTTTGAATCCAGTACCACACTCAGTATATGTGGTTTGTTTCAGAAACAGCAGGCTGCTCATCAGGAGGAGAAGAGGAGGAGGGAGAAGGCGTGGGAGTTGAAGGAGAAGTGTCTGGCCGAGCGGGAGGAGAGGCTGAGGCTGGAGGAGGAGCAGACCAAGGAGAGGCATCGCCATCTGACAGAGGAGGGAGAGCTGCTGCTCAGGAAGAAAGAGGAGTACCAGGCAGAGCTGGAGAGGCTGAAGGAGGCCCAGATGATGCTGGAGAGGGAGCAGGAGGCTCTGAGGAGAGACACCCAGAGACTGGAGGCCATGAACACAGACCAGGTCAGAGTCCGCTGATGATGCAGGCCAACACGGTCTCACAGCAGTTCACAGTCACATTATTTTTAATCTATTGATACGTGTACAACGACACGTTTATCTCGTTTTTTTTCGTGGTGGCCAACACGAAATGGGAACCATCTATTCAGAGGTTGGGTTTCGGAAAAACACAACGGGGAAAGGACGCCTCACGCCGGGAGGCGGTCGCGGGGGAAGCGCGACAATAACGGGACGGTTGTGATTAGGAAGACAGCGGGGAAAGGTTGCTGGCCACCACGAAAAAAAAAACCGAGAAAAACGTCCCTGTGAACACAAATCAATAGATTAAATAATGTGACCATTTCACGAACTGCCGTGAGACTGGGTTGTGCAGGCAGGATAGCCCAGTGTTACAGTCACACGCCACGTAGCTTAAAGAGCTAATGGGAACAGCTTCCAGCAGCTCTAACCAGTCAACTCATATAAAAGATAAAGTGTGACTTCTAGACCTTACGATTGTGCGAATTAATTGGTAGAATGGTCACATGCCTTGCATGCTAACAGCTTACTTTATTTAGCTGTGTCTGTGTTTAGATGTAGATAATACAGCCTTTAAAACCAGGAAAAGACAACACTTATGGCATATTACGATATCCAAAATCTAAGACAATATCTAGTCTCATATAACGATATCGATATAATATCGATATATCGCCCAGCTCTAATGAGAGGTTATCAGTGACACTGTGTGCATCATGGATGTATGAGGGGTTATCATTAACACTGTGTGCATCAAAGTGGTTTAGATAATGTGGATGAGCTGTTGGTTTGATCCTCTGAGCATCACTGGGTTCCCACATCCTGACTGTTCCACTGCTCCACAGCCAGTAACAGGAAACTAAAGTTAAAGTACAACTTAGTTTTCCTTTGAGATATATGTTGCTACCCCAAAAATTGCATTACCCCAAAACTTCCAAATAGCCAATGAAATAAGGAGTAATAATCCCACATTATTTATGTATGCATCAACATGAATTTGTTATTCTCAGACAGAGCAATGTGTGTGTGTGTGTGTGTGTGTGTGTGTGTGTGTGTGTGTGTGTGTGTGTGTGTGTGTGTGTGTGTGTGTGTGTGTGTGTGTGTGTGTGTGTGTGTGTGTGTGTGTGTGTGTGTGTGTGTGTGTGTGTGTGTGTGTGTGTGTGTGTGTGTGTGTATGTATGTGTGTGTGCAGACAATGATAGATAGACATATGATAGACAGACAAACACAAAATGAGAAAATGTTAGCTCCTGGCCTGAACTATCCTCTATGTCCCCACTCCCCATATGACAGATAAGTCGTACCTACTGCATCTTTAATAAACTAAAATAGTTTTGATGTGGGCTCCATGGGAATGATTCCTCGCTCACCCGCTGGCAAACGTCTGCAGACTGATTGAACTCATGTCTCTGGTGTCTCTATGCATCATTTACAGTCGGAGCAGCTTCAGAGGTACCAGCGCACGTCCTCCACCACCTCTGAAGACTCCGTAAGGTTCCACAGCTCTGGCTCTCTGGATCTAGATTCAAAAGAAGCAGCAGAACAGCCAAAAGTGGTAAAATAGCGTCCTCCAAGTTCCAAACTTATTCACAGAAAGAGAACGGAGCAGTGTGTTAGTTTTAGTTTAGACGGCTGCTACATGAGTCATTGTACACCTGAAAGAAGTCTCCTTTTTCTGGATGTGTACTACAGGTTGAGGTCTCATCCTCGGCCCCGAGCAGAGAACCTTTCCTCCGCATCGGATCCAAGAGGATGGGCAAAAGCTTTAACCCCTTCTCCTCTACCTCGTCCTCCAAGCCCCAGGGAGCAGAGAAGGAGTCCCAGCTCCCCAGCAGACTGCTCCAGCTGTCTAAAACCAAGGAGAAGAAAGACAAGAGGAAGAAGAAGGGCAAAGGAGAGCAGACACAGACAGGTAGGATGAACCAAACTATCCTGAAATAGGCTCTTTCTTTTGTTTTCTCACCTGGAATATACTGTATCTGTATATTAGAGAAAGACTCCCTCTGCTTCTTGAGCTTCCTTGAGTCCTTTTGGCAGCATGGAAATAAATAAATATTTTTTTTTATAATAAATAGACTGCACAATGCCAGATTTACTGATGATATTGCAAATCTAAATTGTTGATTGGACTATATAATTTGATATATATGACAGCTTCCCTTGGAAATGCTCTTATCATCTATACTCACTTGCCCTTAATGTCACATAAGGGTTACTTTTGTGAGGTGTCTTCCTGCGGTGAGTCAGGCTGATACCATGTGTTTGTGTCTGTGTGACGCTATAGGCTGACAGCTAGCCTGGCTCTGGCTCCACCCACCGCTCCTCTAAAACTCACTGATTGACATGCTTTATCTCGTATGTGACACATGGAAGTGTAAAAAAACAACTTATTAAGTAGTTGGGGCGGCCTCTAGCTCACCCAGTAGAGTGTGCGCCCCATGTAGGCGGAGTCCTTGGCAGCGGGCCGGGTTCGAATTCGACCCACGGGCCCTTTGCTGCATGTCGTCCCCACTATTCTGTCGTGAAGTTATCCTATCAATTAAAGGACAAATCCAGCGCAAAATGAATCTAGGGGTTAATAACACATTTGTACCGAGTCGACCGTTCTCTGGAATTTGTTTTCATGCTAATCGAATATGACCAGTTTTAGAACAAACCGCTAATTAGCTTATAAAGCTAGTCGTCGGGGCACGGATAAAGTAAAAAGAAATCGCTATTTCTATACCACTAACAAGGCTCAAAATAGCACCACACTTCCACGGTAGCATAATGAGGGCCCCTACATGTAAACCGAAGCATTGAGAACTTTGTAAGTGTACAGACAGTTTATTAAAAAGATAGTTTATAAAGACGGTACCGTTCACGTATACAGGCAGGCCCCATCTTGGGAAAACAGTCACAATCAGTCGAACGACGAATGCCGTGCTTGAGCTATGTTACTGGTTGCACGGCATTCTTCATGTCTTTTCATCTTCATGTCTCTGTAGAAAGCAAAGTTGCAGTGATGTCGGATCCTCACAATGATGGAGACATCTTCTTCTGCTGAGGACCTGGACGATGCACATGTGCACTTGTAACTTTCCTGAGGAACCAGACAACTGGCCGAGCAGCAAACAGGACCCCTAACTCTCTATTTGTATATAAAATGCCCACGTGTCTCTGCTGACCGTCTGGCCTCTGGACACTGTCCCTGCCTTCCTGCCAGACAGAATGGACCGGGTCCTCCTCCCAGAGACACCAGGTGAAGGGTCAGTGTTAATATGATGACTCAATCAGGAGAAGAAGACTTTCTCTACAAGCTTCCATGTGTTAGAAATGGAAAGCCAAGCCGAATCAGACAAACTCTGTGTCAGATCACGTGTCAAGTCAAATCTCCTCGAGACTTTACACTGTAGCTTTAACATGAACCAATAATGAGTGCCTTTTCTTTCTAGTCGTGCTGATGCTAACTTTGAGTGCTTGTGGTGCTGGTGACTCCTCAGTTTCAGTTAGCAACTCGAGGAACTTTCTATTTAATGTGTGAGGTTTGCTTTATAACTTTTTATCAGTCAAGCTCTCAAACAAGGGGAGAGGGAGTAACAGACGACACACCACATGGTGTGTGTAACAGTTAGTAATCACCATGTCTCAGTGTCCACACTATGTGCTGAGGTCAGTGTGTGTGTGCTCAGTGTGCTCACCGAGGCCACAGAACTCCAGACACAACCAATCCCCAGAGACATGTCTGAATCTGTAGAGTGGTCAGGACACGCGTCTCTGAGACAGTCTCTGCTCAGTGGAACAAAGTTGGTCATAGCAGATGTTTTTATCTCTAGAAATTCATTATTTTTTTTGGCTGAGGGTCATCTCAGTCAGTATCGAGCTCTGCAAAAGAATCAGTGATCGTCTTTAATCGTCTTTCAGTGGAACAATCACCGCAGCTCAACAGGATCAGGATACAAAGATTTAAACCTGCACTTTATATTCATGAGAGAGTGATGCTTCTTATTAAGGCTCTGTCATTTCCTAATCATTTAATCATACGTCTTTTAGTCATTTGTTACTGATTACAGGTAAACAGGAACATTCTTGAAAGATAAGCTCCATTTAAACCCAAGTATATCTCCATTTATTACTGCAAACTTTATTGTTAAAGGGGCGCAATGCAGTTTGGACAATTTCTTCGCTGTTTTCTTGCTTCTTGCTGGCAGGTTTCTCTATAGAGCTCCCCCTACAGCTTCATAATAGATATTTGGCAGCTCCTATGTTTACTTGTGTCTGACTCCTCACTCGGTCAGTCTGCCGTTTCCTCTTTCTCTGTTCCTCCGACAATGCTTTCCTAGCTTGCCATTGCTACCTTCTTCTTATAGCTAGCCGGTTCCTGAATGGAATGGTATGTGTGCAGTGCCGTGAAGCAATTTGTTCCATCGCAAGACCTGATATCAGGTTGATATCAGACCGAAAGTTGCAAGGGTGATTTTTCCGCTAACAGGCGCTAGGGGGGAACGAGACGACCACCATTCAACCCGAAAAAAAAGTGATATAACCATTCCAATGACTCCGAAGCTGTTCAGTTAAGGTAAATTAAGCTAAAAAAAAAAACTGCATAGTTCCCCTTTAATATATGTTGAGCTGTTATATACCGAGCCCCCAAGTTCCTCAAAGATGTCATTTTTTAAAATCTCAAATGCTCAAAATGAGTGTGTGTCAGGACTTTGGGGGCTCCGTATGTATGCTTGCTTCAGCGTTTCACATATTTTCACATTTTTACAAATAGAAGTGTACCAGTTGAACTAAATTAGTATGACACCGTTCTTTGTAGTTAAGTTTTAGGAAATGATTTGGAAATGACAGAATTGTAAAAGAAAACATTACCCATGAGAGTGCAACATAGTTATGTTGCAGTGGGGCCGGGTCACAATTCAGTATTATTACGTTTACTGGATTTATATTGAGATGATATGATCATATCATGTTGTTACTTCTGCGGTCAAAATGAATACTCCAGGCCCATTTGAGTGAAAAACGAACAACATGAGTTATTAGTTGTCTGAACATTTGAACATCAGTTTACTGAGCTCTACTTTTCTTCTCTTGTCATCGGAAACATCAGTTAACAGAACAATATCCCCCCCTCAGGATCCCTTTAGTAGCTCTTCTTTTGACCACATTGCACATTGTATTCATCAGCAGACTGAAATCACTCACTCAGTTCTGAGCACTTCTTGGCTTAACATCCATGTTGATGTCAATCAATTTAGATTATTTTACGTATATTTGCCTCTTTGTGACAAATTTTGATAGTTGAACAAAAACACGTTTTACCCAGCGCCTTTAAATGAGACAATCAAAAATTGTAAAAAAGTCATGTAAGAAAAACGACTGTTAACTTGTTGGGTTTGTAAAGTGCTGCTTGTCACGTCAAATCAATACCAATCATTGCAGACAGAAACACAGTCATGAACAGTTGATGATGATGATGATAATAATAATAATAATAATAATAATAATAATAATACTGAAGATTGTCAGATATGGCTGGAGACTTTATTTTAGCTCAGGGGAGGAGAAACGCAGAGACAGGCCTTTATTTCCACCCCCCATCGTCATCATGTCATGTTTGCTGTTGTTCAACACTTCAAACCGTCTGTTTTACTTTCATATTCCCTCTAACCCTAACCCAAAAGGAGGCAAGTGGCTAAAACCTCATTCCCTTCCCTGAAGGTCTTTTATTTTGAAATATAGAATCAATCAAAGTAAATGACTCTGAGAGCAGAGTACCCATGGAATAATGTTGTGCAAGTACACATTACGATGAAGTTACCGTGTATGTTAGTAGTATGTTTACTGATTATTTATTTATTGTTTGCTGTGATTTTTCATTATTTGAGAATGTACAGCATAACAAAGCCCAGTTTGATCTCGAGTCAGACGTGTGATAGAAGAAACAATCCTGAATTAACTGAATTAATGAAGTGTGAATTACATTTTTACAACAGTACATTGACAGATGGCTGTTCAATTTGATTGGATAGAAGATTTCAGTATTTCAATCAGGAGAGACTTCGTTGCAGATATGCAAAGATTTATTGTACATAAGCAAATTATGAAATGTACAGAGTCTTTGGGGATTAGACTCCATCATTAAAACTATTTTAAAGGGGTATAGAAGCCAGACATATTCCCCCAATTCTGGTTGGTTTACTGAAGAGTGAACGCCTCTTAACAGCTGAAAGTTTAGGGATAGTGGTGATTGAAGTAATTTAGAAGTCTTCCTGAAAGAATTTGCGCTGAGCTTCATTAGTAAGTGCATTGGATCATGAGCGGACAAAGGATGACAACTATGTGAGTATACTGTAATTCTTTCCCTCCCAGCATTAGACTCGGCCGTCCCAGAGCGACAACCCCATAGGTTTTTTGTTGCCGCTGTAAAGCATCAGCCTCATCTGGCTCATTTTCTGTAACGTTAACGTCTGCTGCAGTGTTATCCGAAGTAGCAGTATAGCTTCAGGGACAGGCTTACCAAAACACTGAAAGAGTCTAGTTTAAATTTAGTTTACTTTAGTGATTGACATTTGTTAATTCAAAATTTGCACAGACAATAACTGCCAAGCAACAGTGTTGTTGTTCCTAGGCGACTCGCAACACAGATGCGGTGAATTTATGAACGTTAAGTGTGAAAGTTCTCTCACAAAACTATCATCGTTATTAAACGGTATCCTTACGTTTTTGTAAGTGGGTATACTGAAATCCTTGACCTTTCCTAATGGGTATACTCTGTATACCTGCGTATTACGTAGACTCCATCACTGACTATATTAAACTAGTTTCTCTTCCAAGAACTTTAATTACTTTAAATCCATTTATATCTCCTCTGCACTGTCCTGCATATATCCCTGTTCTACTGAATGCATCTGAAGACAACAAATCCTTCCAAAACTCAGTATCTGTTAAAACCCAACCCTTCCTCTTCATCCAAATATTGTTTCTTTTCTAATTCTCGTCCTCTCTCCAGACCCGCTGCTATAACACACCAACACACAGTGGATGATCTGAAGCTCTGATTCATCCCCTCTTACACATCCGCACATTAGATCTGCACCACATTGATTTTTTCCTCATATTCTCTGCAGAGAAGCGATTCATAGGAAGCAGCAGTCTGAAGAAAGATATTTCAGCCCACAGGGTCATTTCTCGCCTTGCTGCTGAGAGGAGCAGATTTCTACTGAAACAGAGTACAGCCATGTTTCCTTCTCTCGTCTCCTCCTGTCCTTGTGTCCTCTTTCTCTCTCTCTCTCTCTCTCTCTCTCTCTCTCTCTCTCTCTCTCTCTCTGTGTCTGTCTGTCTGTCTCTCTCTCTCTCTCTCTCTCTCTCTCTCTCTCTCTCTCTCTCTCTCTCTCTCTCTCTCTCTCTCTCTCTCTCTGCTGTGTGTGATTATTAGCAGTGGTTAGTCTTCCTCCTCAGTCCTTCTGATTCAGAAGTGGAAAACAGTCTTCCGAGTTCCTCTGGAGAGTTATTCATACTCCAGAAGGAAATCCTGCATTTCCCTGCAGATTCACATGTTAAAAGGCAATATATTTCAAAATAAGTGCAATATATTTCTACAGTATCACACAACGTTAATATAATGTATTGGAGAGACGTGTTATGCCTTAAAGTTTTTTTTGTACAACAACATACAGATCTGGGGTCTCATTAAACGCACAAAACGGGGCCACGCAAAGGTGTCAGGTTTCTCTACACTGTGCGAGAACCGGCTGAAATTATAATTCAATTTGCAGAAATTCACCAGGGTCTGAGAAGTTTTTTGCTTTTCCCCGCCAGTCGTCAGGATTCGGCATAACGAAAGAACAACTGCCATTAACATACTGATCAGCATTCATGAGGTGCTCTGCATTGACTATTTATGGTTCAAAATGGGTGTGTACAGGGTGGGATAAGAGGCTGATTCATGTAGGCACTACATGAATCATTTTTTTTGGCCGTATGCCATTTTTGGGCTTTTGGGCGTACATACACTTTTAGTAAGGATCCTACGCAGTTTTATACTCTTTAAATAAGTCCAAAGGGGGAGAAAGGTATTTTATATTTTTTTATATTTGAGGATAGTGCCCCCTGTATTAACCAGTCAAAGTGGCTCAGTCTCCATCTACAAAGAACTTCATTTATCACTGTATTTGCAACAACTATCATTGTTCTATCATCAGCTGGCAGGACGCAGCGCGAGCCTCAGACCGACTTTAGCTTCCTAGCTAATGTCTGTCCTCTACGGACATGTCTTATGTCTCACAAACATTAACTCAGTTTACATGTGAAATCATGTAGTCCTTGTTCTTAAACACCACTGCTAACAAAACACTGTCTGTCCATAGCTTTAAGCTCCATTTAGCAGCAGCAGCCAGTTTAAAAGCTGTATATGGTGACCTGGCTTCCTTTTAGTGATCCAAATATTAAGAATACTGTACATGTAAAAATTACTTTGATGTGCAGATTGCGAGTTCAGTTGGACTGAAGATTGAGCCTGGCATGTGCGAGCAGTAGATAACATGTTATAATATATCTTTGTGAACACTGTTCTACATCTCAAGCTAAATGCACTAGGGATGAGTTCTGTTTTCAGAGTAGAAATCCCAGCAGCACTGCCACATGGGAGCAGCCAGAGTCCTGCTGTGAAGAGGGAGATTAGTTTAAATACCACCCACTCCCTCCCCCCCCCCCCCCCCCCCCCCCCCCCCCTCTCTGATCCAGATATCCTTCGGTGGGTTTCAGTGTCCTTGAGTGTTTGATTCTTCTGTGTCCAGTTAGAGGAGGTATATGTCGGGTTGTTCTCCATTGGTTCTCCTCGTACACCTATACAGCTCAGTTCACAATCTGCAGCTTTTCGATGTCTGAAACCAAATAAGCTAAATGACAGAAACAGTGTTTGATCATAGAACATGGTGGTGGTTTGGGGCTCCACAGTGTTCCCGCTCAGCGTGCACCAGACGGCTACTAAAACCATTCATAAGGACTTTTACTAACTCACATTAGACCTTACAGTTTTTGCAGTGTAAACTTTTTAAATGTATTTGTACTGTAAACAAAAGGTACAAAGTTTATTTTTCGCATTTTGTGTACAAAGAAAAAAAGGGCAACACAATACATTTTGTAAATATGTTTTATGTACAAATCTGAACTTCCAAAGTACTGATAATTGTGGATTTTGTTTAGTTGGATGATTGTTTTTTTTTTAATAAATAACAAAGCTTTATTTATCTGTCCTCTAAATGTAAAGTCATTTTCTCTCTTCAATAAATAACCATGCTGTTTGTCATGCAACACGTCTGTGGTTCCTTTAATGGAGGGGGGAGGGGGGGGGGACTATGCAAGAAAAATGAAAATAAAAGTTGAAAATTAGAGAGATGTGTGAAATGAGAGAGAAGAGCATTTGTCCATTTAGTACCCCTTTGAATGGGGTTGTTGGGATTACCATTTGGACAAGGGCTGCAGATATACTTCTGTCTAAATGGGAAAAGATGGATGATATATTGGTCCAACACCAGCCTTGGACTAAAGAAGGCTATTGGGTGGATGGTGCACCCTCCTTGATGGACAGCAACCTTCCTGTTTGGTCATGCCCATTCCAAACAACAGGGATCTCCATACAAATAATTAGAAATGTAGTCCCCCACTGACATTTCCTTTATTAACATGTCCTTTGTAAATAAGTAAATAATTGCTTAAAGTGCAAGAGGTCCCAGGGTTAAACCCCAGACGAGTACACAGTGGTTAATAGGCAACGGAACCTCTCTGATTTGATCCGAAATACAAAAGACATAATCTAATTCAATTTTATATATGGTGTAAGTCATACAGTAACATGTTATCCCAGGACACTTTCCAGATAGAGTGGATCTAGCCTAAAGTCATAAAAAAGTCATAGTATAGCATATCAAAAAAAGTCATAGTATGTTGAAAGAAAACATAGCATAGTATGTTGAATGAAGTAATAGTCTCAAAAAAGTCACAGGGTATTATGTTGAAAAAATTAAACAAGTCATAGAATAGCATGTCAAAAAAGTCATAGTTGAAAAACGTAGTATAGTATGTCAAAAAAGTCAGAAAAATTAATAGTATCCTAGAAAATGGGTGTGAATGCTGAATAGATACATTGCTAAAGCTAGACTGGATTAATAGCTTAAATCTGTAAGAAGAAATGGAAGTAGTGAGAATAGTTGGAAAAGTGGGAATGGTTTTAATTATTATGAATTTCATTGGCAAGTTGAATAACATCACTAATGTAAAAAAGATGTGGAATAATTAAGGTTTTTTGAAAAGCTAATGCTAAAGCTAAACTGGATTGCTGGTTAAATGTGTAAGAAGAAGAAGTTGTGTAAAAGAAATGTGGAAAAGTGATAATTTTTCGAATTAAATGAATGTCTTTAAAAAGATGAATAATAGCCATACTCTATGAAAGTTGTATGTGTTACAACAGTGGCACAGCAGTGGCCTAGCGAGCGACATCTGTTCGGCACACTTCACGGCACCACAGTGGCAATTTTTCGGCAGTTGAGAGACCCTGCTTCAATTCGTCGTCAACTAAGCAGAAATGTTATTTCCTCGGAAAACCCACAAGGTAACCGGCAATTTCCACTTTATGCGGAACGTCTGCGGACCGGCTCCACTGCGGAACGGCTGCGTGCTCCGCCGTCCGTCAGTACCCACTAGGTCCGGATTTGTTGCGGCACGGCTGCGGCCATGACTGACAGCTGTAGTCACGAGGACCCACGAGATCTCGCGAATTCACGTAGAATAGAACCACAAAACCAACAACAGTGTGTTTCCATCCAGAGGAGTAGAGGGGAAACAACTCTGTGCTGTGTTTTCGAGGTGTAGTGCAGGGAAATATGATCCGCCGTGAGCACGGTGTATAATTTTTGAAAATTAACCAGATTTATATTTTGTTTCTGTGCTCGACTTCCTGTCCCGCACAAATGCTGCGGAGCTCTCCGGCGTCTGGCAAAAAGCCAGGCCAGAGCTGGGACGGAGTAGGGACGCAGACGTTCCGCAGTCAGTGGAAATACACACATTGACTTTAATGGAAACCTAATGACTGCGTCGACGTTCCGCAGACGTTCCGCATCCAGTGGAAATTGCTGGTAAGTGTGCATGGTTAGCGTTATTATGGATCCCAGAGCAGTTCTAAGCAAGATCCGCCTTACGAAGCAGCCCGATTGGTCGAGGTTAGGCATTGACCTTGAGTAGTTAAGGTTAGGATAGTCGATTGGTCAGGGGATACAGCGACCTGAACAAATCCGGTTCTGTTACCTCGAGCGAGCATGGACACCTGGCCAATCATAGCTGCCGTAAGTCGGTTTTAATGGCAACAAGTAAACAGGGAGCAGTATTTTTTCTTGATTATCACTATGACGTTTCCATTTCCCAAACCATTTCATACACAGAACGTCATAAAAAGTCATGGTATAATATGTCGAAAAAAGTCATAAAAAATCATGGTAGATTATGTCAAAAAAAGTCCTCGTACAGTGTGTGGAAAAAAAGTCATAAAATGTCATAGTGTAGTATGTCCAAAAATATTTTAAAAAGTCATGTTATAGTGATGAAAAATACATTGAAAAAAGTCATAGTATAGTATGTTGAAAAAAGTTATTAAAAGTAATAGTATAGTATGTCGAAAAATTCATAAAAAATTATACTATAGCATGTCGAAAAAAGTCATAATATAGTATGTTGAGAAAATCTTTGTCTAGTATGACAAAAAAAAGTGATACAAAAGTCATAGTATAGTGTCGAAAAGTCATCAGTCATAGTATAGTATGTTGCAATAATCATAGTATAGTATGTCGAAAAAGTCATAGTATATGTCAAAAAAAGTAGTTAGTATGACGAACAAAGTCAGTGTAGTATGTTAAAAAAGTGACATTTTTGCATGTAAAAAAAAAGTATATGTGGAAAAACGTAATATGCATTGTTGAAAAACATCAAAAAAAGTCAAAGACTTTTTTTAAAGTCAACATATAGCATGTTAAACATTAATGGTAGGCTGTAGCACATCGGAAAAAAAATCAGAATCAGAATGAGAAAGGAGTTTATTGCCACAGTAGTTACTCTACGTGGAATTTGTGTTGCTGATTGCTGCATACATACACAAAGATATTAAACATAATAAGAAATAAGCAATAAAGACAGAAACAGAAACAAATATATGCAAAATAGCAGAAAAATAGAAAAGGAGGCTGAATTGGTTGAGTACAGAATGCAAAGAAATATATACAATGTGCAGTGGGTAGATGTATAGTCCATGATGGAGGTTAGTGCAAAGTATAGTGACTAGGGATGGGGGGGTTAAGAGTCAGTGGGGGTCCGGGGCCTTGTTGGTCAGGCTGACTGCTGAGAGGAAAAGACTGTTCTTATGGCTGATGCTTTGGTCCTGATAGACTGCAGCCTCCTGCCAGAGGGGAGGGGTTAAAACTGTTTGTTTATTAAATACATATCATTATTATATTAAACTTCAAAAACTCAGTATCGGTCGGGCGCCCGGATGACTCAGTTGGTGGAGCGGACGCCCATGTGTGGAGGTGCAGGGGGCCCGGGTTCAGCTCCGACCTGCGGCCCTTTGCTGCGTGTCATTCCCCCCTCTCTCTCCCCTTTCATGTCTTCAGCTGTCATATCAGGGTGAAGGCCAAAAATGCCCAAAAATAATCTTTAAAAAAATACAAAATAACTCTGTTGAAACCAAACCCTTCCCCTTAATCCAAATATTGTTTCTTTTCATATTCTCGTCCCCTCTCCAGCCCCACTGCTATGATAACACACCAACACACAGTGGATGATCTGAAGCTCTGATTCATCCCCTCTTACACATCCGCACATTAGATCTGCACCACATTGATTTTTTCCTCATATTCTCTGCAGAGAAGCGGTTCATAGTAAGCAGCAGTCTGAAGAAAGATATTTCAGCCCACAGGGTCATTTCTCGCCTTGCTGCTGAGAGGAGCAGATTTCTACTGAAACAGAGTACAGCCATGTTTCCTTCTCTCGTCTCCTCCTCTCCTTGTCTCCTCTCCTCTGATGCCGTTGCCGGGGTTGCGGAGGCTGGGGCCCGGTGCCAGGCCCAAGGCAGTTGGAGCAGCTGCTGGAAGCGCGGCGGCAGATTGCAGCGTTGCAGATGAGGCTGGCGGCACTGCGGTTTCGCAAAGTGAAAATGGTAACGTGGAGAGACAGAGTCAGTCTGAGCAGCAGCCGTTTTCTGTGCCTGCAGAGAGTAATTCTGGGTGGGGTTCTGGAATTACTGATGAAGTAGCCTCCACAAGAGTTACAGCATGTCACACTGGGATCACCACTGATGAACAGGGTGTATGCAGCTGCCAGGCATCATGGGGAGGATGAAAAAGTCTATGATAGTGTATGATTCAGAGTCTGATACTGCTGATACTGCACAGATCTGTACTCGTTAGATGATATAAATCAGTTTCTGAATGAAACTTTTTAAAAAGTCTGTGAAAGTGACTGATTACTTCAAAGACACTGACAAATTGATCAGGTATGTTGCTGTACTGAAAAGACTGGTTGGTTTTACCTGTTGGATGAAAAGAAATGGTTCCGCTTCAAAAATCAAAATTTCAAAAAAGAACACAAAATGTAGATCTTCAAAAAGACTAAGGAAGTGAAATGATCATGTCAACTCACAGTGACCTCTTTATATTGTTCTCTGCTTGTTTAAACTGACTTGTTTTTTCTGACTTCACTATGAGGAGCCTTAAAATATGATCTCTTAATATCAATGGTGGGAGAGACAGGCACAAGAGGGCTATCATTTCTGAGGTTTCTAGTCAGAAAAGGATTGATGGCCATTTTTGCAGGAAACACATTCTGACCCAGCAGTTGAGACAGATTGGGGTTTATGGTGGGAGTATAGAATATTAGCAGTTAAAGTTGTACTGATGCTCATAAAATAGCTGTATGCAGTCATTGAGGAAGTGGCTCAAGGAAAATGTCTCTGATGCACTGAAAGTTAAGCTTAGGGCCTGTTTACACGAATACGCTCGCAGGTGAAAACGACAAAATATTTTATCAGCTGTGCCTTTTGTTTAGATGGCGACAGCATTTTTAGTCAAATACCAACCACTCCTAAACACCATCTCAGAGCTGGGCTATAGGTGCACACTACTCGTTTTCATATGTAGTAGCCTAGGAAACACACACAGGCTGGTAGTAAGAGGGCTGCAACAACTTGGGATGGCCAAAAAGAGGGCTAAACGGCTTGCAAAGTACTGTGCCATATCTGCTATTATTGGCAGCCGCCATCTATGGCAGAGACGTTGCTACTTATACCCTTAAGAACTGAGTATTAGCTAGTTTAAGTTGTGCTTCTTAAGTGATATTGTGAAGACCTGCTGCGTGCCACTGGTCCATGAGTTTGTGTATGTATTGTACTGCATCTGTACTATTTGTGTCCCTGTACCATTTTTCTTCATGTGGACATAAATACATGGTTAAAGTGTGTGTGTGTGTGTGTGTGTGTGTGTGTGTGTGTGTGTGTGTGTGTGTGTGTGTGTGTGTGTGTGTGTGTGTGTGTGTGTGTGTGTGTGTGTGTGTGTGTGTGTGTGTGTGTGTGTGTGTGTGTGTGTGTGTGTGTGTGTGTGTCTCGCGTGTGTCTGTGTGTGCATTGTTTGGAGCAATAACTCCACCTCCTCATCTGTCCAGACAAAATTGTCAGCTTTTGTTTGCTTTGTGCTACTAGGGAGAGAGGAGGAGGAGAGGGTGATAAGTAGAAGGAAGGTTCTACACAGGCGCGCAGACTTGGTGGATCGCATTTCACACACTTTTGCATCACCATATGCATGCAGATTCCCCCCCCCATAATGCTCGTCATAGCACTTTTGCGTTTTCTTGTCAGATCGTTTCCGTCTAAACATAGCCTAAGTCATAAAAATAGTTTAGGGTTTTATGGCATTATGGTGCATTGTTTGAAGGTTGCGGGAACGAAGACAAAGTTGCACCACACAGAAGGCCCTGACCTTAGCATGTGTGTCTTGTGAGGATAGGATAAAAGTTTGAGGTAAAGAATAGAGGAGCGTTCATAATTCGGAGGACAACTTGGTGGACCAGCTCTGACGTGATGTCTGATTGCTAGGGAAACATTTGTGAACCTGCAATTGTGTTGTACTTTTATGCTGGACTCAGTAAAATTTGCTTAACTGAACTCTTCGTCTCAGATTGATCCTTGTGTTTTGGGTAAACTTAAGTCCAATAAAAGAAGGTGCAGGAATTAATAAATTGGAGTCAGATTTGACAGGCCTTAGGGCCGTATTTTAGACATAATTCTCTCTACAGGAGGAGCCCCATGTTCTTAGTCATAGCAGTAATGTTAGCGCAGGGGTTGCTGTTCTGTTTAAGACAGCTGCAAATGTAAATATATCTTCCACCAAAGTGGTAAAAGGGACGGCTGCTGGTTGTCAGGGCAGAGATGGAGAGATCTGTTTGGTTTTGTTAATATATATATATACCCCTAATCAGGGATCAGAAAGAGTGTTTTTTTTCACTCAGTTAAAACATTAGTTAGGTAATTACCATCAGGATCAGCTGATTATTGGTGGGGAATTAAGCTGCACTCTTGATTTTACATCTCAGGGTTTAACAGCACCATCACAGTGTTGATACATTAAATACACCAAACAGTGAACATGGAGGCCAGCACACACCAGGGAGATTTAGGACTGCACTGACATACAGAAGCTTATATAATATACTGTAAAGCTCTTCCATTACTGCCATGTTGGATATTTATAGACAGGAACAAGCATGAATAATGCACCATGGGGGAGTGTGTGTGTGTGTGTGTGTGTGTGTGTGTGTGTGTGTGTGTGTGTGTGTGTGTGTGTGTGTGTGTGTGTGTGTGTGTGTGTGTGTGTGTACATAAAGTGTATGTGAATCCATTCTTTGCCATTAACGTTGACCTTAGTCATGTCTGGTAAAACAGATACAAATTTAGGACACTACACAGCAGGCAGATAAATGTGCTTCTTCAGCATATACAGCGCGAATGGTGTGTTACTGTTGGTAAAATTGGAAATTAAGCTGTGCATCTGCTGTGGAAGGCAGTTGGTCAATGTCCCTGCTAAACCCCATGAGGTTGACTGGGGGTGCATAGGTTTGAAAAAAAATCCATTCTACAACATCTTGCTGTTGAACATCACATTTATTAACAATGGTTTGACGTGTTTGTGCCTCATTGGTGGGTAAACCCAATGGAGCATTGATGTTTGTAAAGACTACAGTGATCCGAGCAACCATCAGAACCTCTGTAACAAACCCTTTGCAACAGGACTGCTAAATGCTAATCATTAACTTCATCAGCTAAAGTACAGTCAACGTTATAAAGCCATCTCATTTATATTAGGGTGCAGACTATAGTTCATCCTGTTAAAGAACCCCAACCTGGACCCCTCATTGCCACAGAACTACAGGCCCATTTCTAAACTCCCTTTCTTTTCAAAACTTTTAGACAAGGTTGCTAAAAGCTACTTGTTAAAATAATGTAACTGCACAGGGTGTTTGATCAATTTGAATCTGGTTTCTGTAAACTGTATTCCACTGAAATGGCTTTCCTTATTCATGAGGTGTCCATTAGCAGGAAATGAACGAGTCCAGAGAGTCCAAGGACCTGAAGCTTATTGGGAGACTATTCCAAAGGGGCTGCTGACTGGAAGGCATGATGTCGGTCCCCGAGTCTTAAAACACATCTGAGATAAAAGCATGTATTAGCGACACAATATACCTAAGTTTAACCGTTTCTTAGTTAAAGAAACATGATCATGTCAGCGTCCTATTGTGTATATCAAATTTATGGAACGACACCGACTAGATGGAGAAGATGAAGCTAAGGCACCATGTTCTGTCTGATCGCTGGCTGAAGGTTATCAGGGGCAAACATCCAGACTGTAGTTTGGTCAGTCACGACAGTTCCTAATTTAAACAGCATTTAAACAGTTGTTCAGTACTTAAAGGTGCTGTAGGTAGGATTGCGAAGATCCAGGACTTAGCCAAAAAATGTGAACATCAACAACTTCTCAGTCCCTCCCCCCCTTTCCGCTAAAGCCCAAAACAGTCTCCTAAGACCCTCACCCCACAAGGGAGAATGAATGTGTGTGCCTGAGCAGTGATTGACACGCAGTTAGACACCCCCCCCTGGCCCTGATTGGTGCATCTGAAGAGGGAGGGGTATCGCACTACAGGCTGTAGGTGGTGCCAGAGGAGCAGGATTTTTTTTTTAAGTTAACTGCTTCAAGTTAGTTTTATAAGTCTCACCTACTGCACCTTTAAGTTCAAGTGACTCATCAGGTTGAAATAGAAAAAGGCTATATGTCAATGTTCACTTGTTTCTGTTGGACCAACAGTTTTTTTTGACAAGGTGATTGCTGTAAAGACCTCAGAGACATACAGTACTTACCTTAAACGTACAATATGTAACTTTCTGCCGCTAGGGGTCTCTCAACCAAAACAATGGATTTTAAACACAGACGTTTGATGATGTTGGGAAGTTGCGTGGAATTATGGGAGTTTTTATTGCTAAACACTATCGTTGATTAAAATGCATCTGTTCACGGACGAGTTTACCCATTCAAGTTTATTCACATTACGTTTATTCATGTCATGCTAATAAAATAGCTGCAGTTTCCACAACATAATTAAGTTTTTCTTGATTCAATCTGTATTGGCAGCTAGCTGACCAGTTAGCTAGTGAGCCAGCAAGCTAACATTAGTGGCTAACAATAGCAGGTTTAACCACACTATCACAGTATATTTTGCATGCCAATGTCACCTTTTGGATTTTACCGGGCGGACGGGGTTTGTTGTAACGCTAGCTAGCTACTCAATGAGGCTGAGAGACGGGTGTGGGTGGGGATTGCAGGGGGACTCTCCGCGGTGGCGATGATGTTCGATTGCTGTTGTTAGCAGCATGAGAACATCTCCCAGCTGCCCGATCTCCCCCTTCACTTTTCTGTTATCTTAACTATTCGTTTTGGTGCTTAACCCATCTGTTGTCGGGTTAATTTAGCTAGCTAACTGTAAAGACAGCTAAACGCACAGGGGGGAGAAATTCGGCAGGGATTTTCGGTACAAACACCGGTAGCTAACATTATGGATGGCCGATGTTGTGACTAGGATGCCCGGGTCTGCTATTCTCTGTTTCCCGACGCTTCATTAAACTGCCGTTATCGTCGTTAGCACTCGGCAACGGCTGGGGCTAACGGTAACTAGCTATTGCTACATGTCCTGGCTGTGTTGTCAGCTATCATTCCGAATTAAATCTTTGTGCCGGCGGAGTGAGGCAGGCAGAGCGGGGTGTGCTAGCTGGTAAATTAGCATGAGATTAATCGTCTATATATACAGCTAACGTTAACGTTACTAGTGAACTTATTCGTGGGTTAGCGCAGTGCTGCTTTTATCCATGGTCAAAACAATATTAATAATTTTATGAGCGTGATGAACGATGCTATAACCCTATGTTATCCACCAAGCGTTAGCTAGCATTAACATTAGCTACTTGTCAATCAGCACATACACTGTAGTAACATTAAGATCGATTAATATTGCTATGTATCAATAAATAAGGTTTCTGCTGTATTACTGTGTTGCAAAGTGTCATTTAATTAATCACAAAATGATGCATTTTGGTAGAAAAAGCAGTGTTACCAGTATTTTTTTCTGTGACACTGTATGATTTACAATTACTCTCGAACGTAGCATCTGGGTGCTCATGTTGACGGAAGTTACGAGTAACTAGATGGTGAAAGTTTATGACGCCACTGACGGCCGACTAAATGAAACGTGACGTGTCTGAAAATAAAATAACAGATTTCTCTTTGTTTGCCATTTGATGGAAACATTTGGGATAGTGTAACTACACAACTCAAAACATAGGTATGGTCGCTTTTAGACATTTTAATGCAGAAAAGTACAACATATTGTACCTTTTAAATGAACACTGAACTGAACCTACTGTGAAGTCAGAACAAAAAAATGTATTTCAGACGTAATTCAAACACAGAGAGCAAAGTCCTGAGAACAAGAACATTGCTGCTGCTGTTTTTTCCTCTGGTAGAGGTAAATGAATGGATCCCTAAACGTTACTTTGCAATGCACCTTTTCATTTACTGAAATAATCTTTATTAAGTTCATGTTTTTTTCCTCCTGACAACTGATGTGTTAAAAAAGCCACTGAGGTATAAAAGCACAATAAATGTTGCGCAAAAGTAGGACATGCCTTCATCATCCTCTTCACTTTCAAGAGCTATGCAGTTTCAAAAGTGAGTCAGTTTATTTTCCCCAGTAAAAACATACAGTATAACATTTTGTCCATATCATTTAAAAATCCTCAGTTCTTTCAAAAACACTTTCCTTCTTACTTCTTCAAATTCTAAAAACAGGTAAAAAGTATTTTTTTAAAACATCACTCATTTCACTTCTGTGCAGTAGCTAAAATTCAACTCCAGTCAAATTAAAGTCACAGAGTTTTCTCAAGGCAGCGCCTTCGACAGTTGGACAACACCAGCAAATACTGTATTATAGAGACAATACAACATATCAGCCATTATATTCTGTGTCCTGCAGAAGTCCTGTTCATCCATTTGGTGCCATGTTTTCATATTGTGACAGCTGGTGTTATCTCCGGCATGTAAAACATATCCCACACCCGTGGGACAAAGTCACACCACCGCTAATGAATGCGTTGATCAATATCAAAAGTGCATAGGAGTTACAGAAACATATTAAGGGTTCAGCTTCTGCTTCAAACGTCTTTTTGGCAGTGATGGTTTCTGCAGGACACCGTACACAAGGCTGTTCTGTGCTTCTCATATTAGTCCTATAAAATACACAAATAGCATCATGTCCCCTCCCTGATGCGACACCAACAGCCCAGTGCCACTTCACTTTCACATGGTCCTTCAACACTAAAACATGCTACTGGAAAAACAATGGAGTGCATGTGCAACTTGCAAAGATGTTAAACTGTCATATTAAATGTGCATTGGAATTAAATCCACAGATCATGCTCCCAAATGGGTTTCCTGTGCCTTATCTTTGGACATAAAAGCATTGACAGAAATTATTGGAAAATGTTGCTTTAGAGCTCAGCAAAGGTCTGTCTGGCACTCGAAAAAAGCAAAAGTAAGAATTCCTGTGATTTCGCACACTGTTACTGCATCTCCACATGAGACACAAGGACACCATTAAGTTAAAAGACTATGTAGACACTATGGTTTGGAGTATATGTCTCCACCCAGAACTCATCACAATCACCATCAAGTGGTGTATGTTCTGGTACTTCAACACTGAGACCTAACGCATCATGCCGCAGCAAACTACTGTGCTTCGTCATGGCAACAGTTCAATTATTAATGAAGAATAAACATGATGTTCAGTCACGACGCAATATGTTATCCAGGGACAGGGGTTGCAAATTAGTCATGGCTTTAAAGCTGTATGCATGGCATCTACTTTGTATTCTTTATAAAGCTATGTTCTATGCATTTGTCCCTGTCAAATAAACATTAAATAAAAAATAAATGTTTACAGGGCCTGTACTACGGAGTTAGCCTAGATATCTAGAGGCATCCTAGCGGCAGCAAATGTAATTTGCAGCCAGAGTCAGTCTAGCAACTCTCCATTGGCTTGCAAGCTGGAAAAACCATACTCTAGTCAGGCCAATCAGATCGTGTATAGAGTCAGTGGGCGGGCTTAACATAATGACGGCAGAGTTGCAACGGATCCGCGTGAATTCCCTGCTACTTGAAAACAAAGAAGATGGCTGCTGCTGCTGGCGAACAGCGGTCTTTCGAACTCTGGAAGACTTGGAGTTAAGCTTTTCTTTGAGAAAAGAACAAAGAACGTCACTGAAGTCATTCTTAAAAAAGGAAGATGTGTTTGGAGTTTTGCCGACTGGATAAGGCAAAAGTTTAATCTATAAACTAGCTCTGCTACCTTCTTCGTTGCTCTGGTTGGTTGTAGCGCTATCCCAAATTCGAATTTGAAAGACAACCATTTATCCCGCCCCTCGGATTGAGCCCTGCCAATGGTGAGTTCCCAGACCCAACATCTTGATGTGGGTCTGGCTTGTCAGGCTACTACGAAGTAGGATTTAGGGGAACTTCAGGGTTAATCGCGGCTTTTCTTTCTTTCTCATGACGCTGGTTTACTTTTTACCAGGAGAAATCACCATGGTAACTTGTGCTGAACAGCTCAGGTATCAAGGGTTTACCTACTGACCAATACATGTTCATGGAAGATGGCATTCCCGCCATAGAAGATCATGGTGAGAGGGCAAGCAGGCATGTCTAAATGCTTATCTGAAACGGGTTTATGCATAACAATAAATAAGAACATTATTTAGAAGAAGACTAAAAGAGACGTTTTCAAGAAGCACTCGATACTAGGGTTGGGTATCGTTTGGATTTTTACGATTCCGATGCCAAACCGGTACTTTTAAAACCATTCCAATTCCTAAACCGATTCTTGTAAGTGTAAAATGTTTACTAGCGACCATGTGCAGTGAATGGTTAATATGCTTTATGTCCGTTTTGATGAGCCCAGAGGGAAAATATGGCATTTTAAAAGTAGACTACATTTACGGTAGCTAGCTAACGGTAGACTACAGAGAAAGTGTGATATTTTTACGTCCGTTTTGGAGCAACAGAGGGAAAATATTTCAGTCGACACATTAAGTGGAACTGAAATGAGGAACCGAAATTTGCGTTCTAATCCGGTCCGATTCCTACCGGTTGCGCAGGAACCGGTTCCACTATGGAACCCAAACCTACTCGGTACCCAACCCTACTCGATTTTTTTCTCTGTATATGTCTAATATTATAGTGTGCCGTTTCCTCTGCTGCCAGTAGACTTGTCCATGTTTGATTGGTCATATGCTGCGAACCCCGCCCCTTTAATGTGAACATGCCCATGGTTAGATTCATGAAGTTGTGACTGCGTTTGTTCGGGTTAGTGAAGCCAGATAACCAAAAGATATCCTGGATATGCTTCTATGTACAGCTTCCTTCAACTTTCATCAGTATTAAAGACAGTCTTAACATTTTTCTAGTGTTGAGTTTGTGTTTCTAAAAAGGTTTCCTTGTCAACAGTCTGGCTAAGCGTTAACATAGCTAACTTGTAGCCTGTTATTTAGTCTGTTTGCTGTTCTGTAGTGTTGTCTGAATGCTTAGTGAGAATGATTACACCCTACATCACTTCTCTGACACTATATAGTCTGTGATATACTGGAGCAACGACCGGTTTGACGAATCAGCATCGAGTGTGCTCACTTATTTAGTAATGGAATAAAAATAACCTAATTAACACAATTGTGTACTCATACTTAGCTTTAACATGATCATACCATTTTCATCACTTTATTTTTCAGCTGTTATCATGTAAACATTTTTGATGCAACTGCAGAGCCTTCAATCCACTGTTCCGCTGAGAATAGCAATATTACACGGCCCATTTTAAAGAAGAATGTTTCCAATCGAACGCTGAGAAGCCAGATATTGTCTTGGTGTTACCTGATGTACTGCTGCTGTAAAATGTAAACCCCTCAGACTATTCTTAATGTAGATGATGAAGAGAGTGCAGTTTAAATGCCCCCCCACCCTAGTCCCTTCATTAACACTGTATTGGTGCAGAAGTGATAGTAATGTAATGAGTGTGTGCAGTGCAAGCTCAAATAAGAAGTTGAGTTCACAGGAAACTGTGAGCTGCTTTCATTTGGCGTTTTGGTGTGTTTTTGAGTGAAGCCACTTAAGTACATCTTTACACTGGGATGGTGTAGTAGTGAATTTCATGACTAGTAAGACATTACAGAAACATGGCCTGAGACAAAACACACACACACAACCAAAATGAACCCTCATAGGTTTGTATGAGTGCTCCACGCGTCCATCAGTCAGGTTGATCAAAGTGTCTGTTGATTCAGGAAGCACGGTACGGAGAGGGATTCTCTGTGTGTGTTAAGACCTGGCTGCTTGTGCTGTTGGCTCAGGACTGACTGAGTCTGTGAGGTGCAGCGTGCTGTGGAAGTATTGGTCCTGTGTGGAGCTCCAAAAAGTCTCAGCTTCTCCTCCAGGCTGAGTCCTCCTCAGTCAACACCTGACAAAGACAGGAGGGAGAAAAGAGAAAGGTAAGGACCCATATGTGTAACTGTCTTAACCCTTGTGCTGTCTTCCAACTTTGCTTTTCTGTGTAAAAATGTAAACTTTTTTCATTGTTTTGGTTGTCTTTTTTCAGTGTCTTCTTTAATTCATAGGTGTGTTTTGGGCGTACCATGCAATAAACCAATCAGAGTGTCATCTCCCATTCCCTTTAAAGGCCAGGCGTGTTTGGAACTTGGCGCATTGCTATTATGATGGCGGATTTGCACCGTAATATTTTTATTTGTAATCTTTTGCATGTTTGTGTGCTGCTGTGTGTGTGTGTGTGTAACAAGCATAGTGTGCATGCGCTGTGCATAAACCTAGGCACATTTTACTAATTTGCTGTTAAAATAACAATGAAATGCTGCCTTATTGACTTTAGACCAGGTTTTTGTTGGTCAATGGCACGATCACTTCACACTGCCTCAAGATAGCAATACACCCAGAATGCACCTGAACACACCTCCCTGTAAGACCAGCACGCCCATGGGCGCACAGATGGGCGCAGGTGCATTTAAACGACGTGGGCGCTGGACGGGGAAATTGACAACTGCATCGGTCTTAAACTAGCAAAGACACTTGTGTCGGGCTTTGCGCTGCACTGCGCTGGGTGCAAGATAGGACCCTTTATCCTAAACAAAGCTATGAGCTGTGGTCAGATCTGTCAGTCTACTGTGAGCTATACAATAAGCTTTTCTTGTTACTGCTGGAGTTTATTATTCTGTGCTAATGAGAAGTTAGAACATTCATAAGATTTGATTTGGAGTAAACACATTTTAATTTGAACTCAACATGTTCCAAATGCTGTCAAAAGTCACAAACATCAACCTATCGATAAAACATGTAAACATCCATGGCACCTACTGCTACTAGATCATGTCATTAACATGGAGCTAACAGCTGCTTCTGAATGGTTAAGGTAGGCATATCAGTACTGATAAAACCAGAGTGTGTCTTTAATCATTTAATAAATCTACTGTATATCTACGGTTGGTTCTTCTGCAAACACACCATAGGATCATGCAGAAAGTGGACTTATTCATATTTCATACAGTTTCCCGATATCTGCTTCCTCTTTCTCCTCTTCCTCCTCAAAGGCTGACACTTCAGCTAAGTATTAAAGGATTTTCTCTCTCAGTAATATAATCCTGACATGTGCTTAATCCCTACAATGACTCAAACATGCAATGGTGTGCACACTAAATGCTAATTTATTTCCCCTTCACGAAAACACAGTAGATCTGTCCGTTTCAAGACACTAGCATCAGAGAAAACGTGGGTGTGCCACATCCAATTATCTCTAACGTTACAGCCCCACATAAACCTGTCGATGCCCTGGATCTGGTAAGTGGTTTAATGTTTTTTTGGTGTTTAAATATTTAGGCTAATTACTGCAAGCCCCACTTGCTTAGCTGTGGGTCTTGCAGTAATTAGCCTAAATATTTTGTGCTGTGAAATGGTGAAATGGGTTTGGCTTAATTAAGGGGTGTGTGTGTAGGAGTTATGCTGTCTATAGTACAGAAACGAAGCGATCACCAGGCAGGTAGACAGGCAGGCAGAAAGACAGACAGGCAGGCAGGCAGGCAGGCAGACAGACAGACAGGCAGACAGTTCCCTTGGAGCGAAGCATAAATCCAACACTCCTGTGGAACTTTTCTTGACCCACATTATCTGCACCTCTTTAATTAATTTTCCTGTTTGTGTAGATTTTCAACCTCATTACTATCTGAATGAGGGATAAGGTGTGAAAAAACCTGCAGTTCTATCCAATATTCTAGGTGTCTCTGGGCCTTGACAACTTTTGGAGCCTTCGGCTGTCTGCAGAACCCCGAAACTATGTCGGAGCCTCCCGGACAGCTGAACTGGGACTCTGTTGCCTGCTTGTCGGTTAACGGTTAATGATCGGTTAACAAGAGTCGGCTATTAGTCAGAAAAAATCTAAATTAGCATCACTACTGTCTAATACTATAGTTTGCTCTTCATTTGTAAAATATCCCGCTCTGCAATGCATTGACAGGAAAAAGAGCTCTGCATTAAAACTGAATCTGAATGATTGTGTGTGTGTGTGTGTGTGTGTGTGTGTGTGTGTGTGTGTGTGTGTGTGTGTGTGTGTGTGTGTGTGTGTGTGTGTTCTTAAGTCTGGGTGAGAAGTTCTAAACCCTAAAACTGTTGTAGTCACAGACTGCTCATCTATATGTACTCAAGTTCTTTGACTAAATTGTATTTGTCAGAGTACTTTTATTGCAGCATACTCTTACATGAGTAGATCTTTAGAAAGAAAAGTTATTACTTTTAGTCAGTTACAGGTGAATGCATTAATCACGCTACTTTTAGAAGGGCTGAAGTTTCAACAGGAATGACACTAAGCTTTTAGCTTTCAGCATCAGCAGCTATTATTTCCAGACAGAGTACCAGCGCTGAGTGCAGCGGGCTCCGGTTGTAAAAGCTGGTCTGAAGTCAGCACATCACAGAAATGAGCTGACACTGAGCAGTAAGTGTCTGTTGTGTTTATGCTGATAAGTTTATTACATTCACACAGAGATTAAAGGTACACTGTGTAGGAATTTCTCCCATCCAGCGGTGAAATTCATTCAAAAACGATCAAAACGAATAGTGCTCTCTAGCGCCTTGCTTTTTCAAATGCATGTTGCAACTATGGTAGCCGTTTTGTGTCACGTTGCCTTTTTAATTCCCTTTTTCAGCGACGAGGATTGCTTCTCCTGTGGCTCGGCTTAAGTATGATCCTCCATTATGAACTAAAGTGCCGTGCAGGCTTTCAAATTTGCCGGGGCAGTGACAAGCACCTCTCACTGATCTCCTTCTCCGTTTCAGCTGTTTTCAGTCTCGTGACGCTGGCTCTGAACGAAAACACGTTGTGGATTAGCTAGACAGGTAGGCTAATGATTTATGTCCCTCTCAGCGATTAGAGTTTTTCAAAATGGCAGAATGACATGGAAGCCTCCTTGGACTTGCCCGTCTAATGTAAATACAGATAAGAAATTCTTCGTTTATGAGGATAAGTCAGATTATTGGCAGAGGTCATTTTACACCAATGAGGACATATTTATGAATGAAGACATTGATTTTAGCTAATAAAATACTAAACACTACACAGTGTACCTTTAGTGCTGTCAGTTAAACGTGTTATTAACGGTGTTAACGCAAACCCATTTTAACGGCGTCAATTTTTTTATCGCGAGATTAACGTTCTTTTTGGCCTGGCAACATGCTGTTGCAACAACTAGTAACGTTAGAAAAACTACAACACCACACAGGATCTAGCTAGACCGGAAACTAAAGAACAGACACGCCGCACACACTTGTTTGGGCTTGCGAGCTGGCCAAAGAGTAATAGGCTAACGTTACGTTTTGAGTGGATGGCGAGCGCGAGACGCCGAAATGGATGCCAATAAGTTTCTGAATGGAAAGTTTACTTTTAAAAAGTTGTCGAGGGGGACAGTAGTTTCTCGCATACACAGCCTGTACGACACGGAGAAAGCAGCTAAACTGGAACTGCTGCAAAGTGCAAACGCTGTCTCATTAACCGGAGATCACTGGACGTCAGTGAGTAATCTAAATTATTTAGAAGTTACTGCACACTATATTGACTATGTATATTAGCATACCGTTTTAGGACTGTGTTGTTTGTATAGTTTTTTTGACTGTTTTTGTCATTTGGGACATTGTCCACCCCCTTTTCTGTCCAGGAGAATTGTTACATTCCTTATTAGAAAAATGTAAAGGTTACAAATGTCCTGCTGTGGCATCCAGTTTTTGGACCATTTTGTTTGTACTGTATAAGCAAAGTGTTAGTGTTACATCTCAGTTAGGTTAGGTACTTGTAGGAATTGTGCAATAATGACAGATTCACACATTTTTCTTTTGTTTACAGTAAATAAATAATAAACAATTACAAATCTTAAAGTCAAGTTCATAAAGTAACCTTCTTTGCATTCATTTGATTCCCAATTAAGATACACTGGTAAGAATGGCTTTCCATTGTTAATATGTAACTTAAAAACTGTTCTAAATGCAAAATAATAGAATTTTATTAATGTGATAAAACATGCAATTAATCGCGATTAACTATAGAAATTTGGCGATTAATCGCGATTAAAAAGATTCATCGTTTGACAGCCCTAGTTACTACGTAAACTACTTTCTGCTTTAATGTAAATATTCAAGCTAACGGTGAGCGTTTAACTGGTCATGCTCACTGCTGGAGCCTGATGAAGAGAGACAAAATGCTTTTGTTTAATGTGGACATGACGGATCTAATGTCTTACTCTAATCACTCATCACAGCATTATCTGATTGGCCTTGATGAGTCATCTGATGCGAGACATGTTGAGAGAGACCAGAATGACTCAGCCAGTCCTCTGTGCCTCTGTTGAGGGAATCTGTGTGGATCACTCTCATCGCTGATGTTAAAATAAATAACTCATAATAATAATAATAATAATAATGAGCAAAATGGGTCATTAAGTCTTTGCCTCATGTCCTGTTGTGATGATAAATAAATCATAACCATAAAACAAAGCTAGGCCTAACCCTAAACCCACTAAGCAGTCAATTCCCAATTAGCCAGGCTAAGTGGAGCCCCATGGGGCTGGTACTGCTGCTCCGAGTGCTGGAAGTGCTCCCAGATTCCAGTATGATCCACCACTAAGCATTACATCACAGCTCAAACAAGACAAGGTCAGGAGAAATGAGAACTTATTTGGAAATAGGAGAATGTTTTGACATTGGTAACCTGCTCTAAAGATGCAGACCTATCCAGTTGCCTCTCCGTTAGCCCCGCCACGTTTGTGACGCGTTCCATCAACATGCCGCCTGTTCTTGTAGAAACACTTGCTTTAATACAATGTCCACATTAATGTAAATGTCAATTTAGTATAGTTTTTCACGGCAAACAACAATTTGGATGGATATCATTTTGGATTATTGCAACACGCTAATAGGTGATGATGAGAGAGACGCGAAGACTGACTTGGATCTTAATGTTAGCGCTAATCATGACGGAGAAAGTGAGTGAGAGGGAGGCGAAGAGGAAGATTTTCTACTCACGGATGATGTCATACAGTGTCTCCGATTTAGGTTCTTTAAATGACGACTGTGTTAAAGAGATTGAGATAACCCGGGAGTACAAGTGTAACTGCAAACTCTACGACAGCGACGCTTGCTACAAGATCTTATATGTCACGTCCATGAGCAACAGCCTTTTCTTACTGTTGAGGCCGGGAAGGTCTACAAAATGTAAATGAGAATCTGACGATGGATGGAGGATATTTATATGCTGCCCAGGATCTTTCTACACTCAGAGAAGAGCAGGAGAACATAAGTTCAGGAACAGACCTCAGTGTAGAATTAAACACAACCTGTTGTTTAACATGACATGAGTAGTGTTTAGCAGTAGTCCATTCTGCAGACATCTGCACTCAAGTAATTGCTGTGTGTGTGTGTGTGTGTGTGTGTGTGTGTGTGTGTGTGTGTGTGTGTGTGTGTGTGTGTGTGTGTGTGTGTGTGTGTGTGTGTGTGTGTGACTAGCTATAACTAATGTACAGTCTGTACATTGCCTCTTTAAGGCGAATAAACAATGACCGCATAAAAAAACCACACAAATAATATAAGGCAAAACATGGCACAGGGTTGGGTCAGCCTTCAGAGAGCTGGCCATACAGTATGTGATGTGCTAGTGTCAGTCCTGAGGATGTACCTGGAATGGTTGGCTCCTGGGGTCTCCCAGTTATGCAGGAAGGTGTTTCCATGTGCTGACGAAGGCGGTGGGGATCAGTGAATAAGGCACCGTGGTGATGGAGTTCCAACTATCTGACGTAGGGTCGTAACAGTCCAATGTTTTACAACGCTGCGTCCCAAAATAACCTCCAACCACGTACAGCTTATTTCCTGAGGCCACGGCGTGGCAGCTCATCCGCTTGGACGTCATGTCGCCTACCCGCGTCCACTGATTGGTTTCACAGTCAAAGCGATAAGCAGAGGCAGCAGTGAATTCAGTGTCGCCGCCCATGATGAAGATCTGGCTCCCTAAGACAGCAGCCGCTGTATATCGCCAAGGCTGGGGGCATTCAGCCGCAATATCCCAGCGGTTGCCCACAGGGTCATAGCACTGGACCTAGATATAGAAGAAATAGAAGGTTGGACAGTTGTTAGGCTGTGCTATCGCTGACTCTGTTCAGGTGCAAAACTTACACTGAATTAAGTACTCTTTATTTTGGTCTGTATATGTCTTACATTATATAAACACACAAACAAGTGGAGTAAAGAACATTTAGCAACAAATGGTTCTTTTTTATATAGGGCCCTATCTTGCACCCGGCGCAGCGCAGCACAAAGCCCGACGCAAGTGTCTTTGCTAGTTTAAGACCGACGCAGTTGTCAATTTCCCATCCAGCGCCCGCATCATTTAAATAGCAAACGCACCTGCACCCATCTTTGCGCCCATGGGCGTGCTGGTCCTGCAGGGAGGTGTGTTCAGGTGCATTCTTGGCATATTGCTATCTTGAGGCAGCGGGAAGAGATCGAGCCATTGACCAACAAAAACCTGGTCTAAAGTCAATAACACAGTATGTCATTGTTATTTTAACAGCAAATTAGTAAAATGCTCCTAGGCTTATGCACAGCGCGTGCACACTATGCTTGTTACACACACACACACACACACACACACACACAACACACACACAACACAACACACACACAACACACACAACACACACACACACACACACACACACACACACACACACACACACACACACAACACACACACACACACACACGATTACAAATAAAAATATTACGGTGCAAATTCACCATCATAATAGCAATGGTCCAAACGCGCCTGGCTTTTAAAGGGAATGGGAGATGACACTCTGATTGGTTTATTGCATGTTACGCCCAAAACACACCTCTGATTAATGAAGACACTAAGTACAACCCTTTTGAACCATGCGCCCAGCGCAAGGACCCTTTGTTCTGCTGTCAAACTAGCAAAAGTGGATTTGGACACGCCCTAAACACCTTCGCTATGCGCTTCACGCCGTGCGCTTAGATCGTTAAAATAGGGCCCATATTATTAAATGATACAGTGCATGTTCAGTCATAGTATTTTGGTATTTAGCTGGTTTGAATAGTGGAATGTGGTGAGCTGTCTTGTAAGGAAGGTAAATCCACCAACCTTGGAGGCCTTGTCTCTATGTATGGTGGTCCCTCCGAAAACAAAGAGTTTGAGTTTGGCACTGACCACGGCTGCATTACTGACTCCGTCTCTTAGAGGAGCCATCATAGTCCATTTATTACTGAGAGGGTCATACCGCTCCACCTAGGGAAATATTTGATTTCAAACAGACATATACAGCTTAAATCAAGTTTTCACATTCATAAAGACATATACACAATTTAAATTCTGAAACTATTCACATAAAGAAGTCAGTACCTGCTTTAGGGAGACAGATGGAGAGGCAGGAAAGACTCCCGCTATGGCTGTATGACCTCCAACAACATAGAGACTGTTCTCCAACTCAGCTGACCCATGACCAAACCTGGAGAGGACAATACCCTCATTATGCGTGTGGCATGGGCAATGTATGGGCTTACTGTTATTGATCTTTCATTACAAACATCTTTACATCATAGTGTGCTCAACCCTGATATGGCTGAGGTACCACTCAGACCGCAGCAGGTCAAAAACCTTACTGCCTAATATTCATCTCTCACTCACTCACACACTAGAGGATGGATACCCAACCCGAGCCCAACGGGACCCAATGGTACACGACAGGCCGGGCTCGGAAAGATATTTAGAAATGATGTTCGGGTTTGGGTCGGGCTCGGTCACATCAGCGCGATAAGGCATTGAACATTTTAAATTTAAAACAGCTTATTATGTAGGTAGCCAATGGGCCTGTTTCACTTGATGCAAATGTTCATTTTTGTGATTAAAATAAATTTAAAATATTACCCTAACATCCGTCTTCCTGTGTGTGGAAATTTGTTTATGTAGCTGTGACAACGAAACACGTGCATATTAGGCTACGTGTACATGTGTCATTAGTATGAGAATTTTTTCTTTTAATTTTAACATAAATATCTTAATGTCTGTCGGGCTTGGGTCCGGTTACTGCTCTGTCGGACGCGGGGCTGGGCTCGGACAGAAGAATGTGTCCCGACACACACACACACACACACACACACACACACACACACACACACACACACACACACACACACACACACACACACACACACACACACACACACACACACACACACACACACACACACACACACACACACACACACACACACACACACACACACACACACACACACACACACAGTCACACATGTTCTCTCTCTCCCTTACCCTCACTGCCGTGGTATGGCGCTCATATGCACTTATTAGTTATTCCTAACACATTTTAGTTTATAATCATTCCCACGTGCTTAGAATGGTTACATTAAAAAAAAAACGATAGCAGTACTGTTTCCAGGAGCTTATCAATACTTTGGTACAGGCCGGTCAGAAACCGGTACCAGTGTAGTCCTGGTTCGATAGCCATCCCTAATAATTAAAAAGCAGTGTGTGTGTGTGTGTGTGTGTGTGTGTGTGTGTGTGTGTGTGTGTGTGTGTGTGTGTGTGTGTGTGTGTGTGTGATTATGCATTTGTGTGTCCTTGCAGAACCATTCATCAAATCTACTTCACACTTGGCATGCATTCTGCACAGTTGCCAGGTGTTAGGGTAAGACGTTTTAGGGTCAACCCAATGAAGTACTTTTCAGATATGCTTACGCTCTTACATTTATGAAGTGATAATAGTGTCCCTGGGCTGTGACTACATCTTTTTGCCACAAGCCCCCACTTCACACTCCTTCAACTCTGATGGTTGGTGATTCCATATTAAGACGTATACAATCAAAACTGTAGTGATTACCATGTGTTAAAATTGTTCCATCACATCCCATCTCTGCTCAGCAAAAACCCATTTGTCCACAATGTCATTATCCATGTTGGCTCAAACAACAGCACCCAGCAGCAGTCTGACCAACGCTCATTGGGGATAGAGTACTTGGATATGCTTTTGTTCATTTTTCTGTTTACTTTAACGTAACATCTGGAACTCACCTGGCTATTAGCATTGGTGCTCCTTTATACCACTCTTCATGGACAGTGTCATAGATCCAGACGTCTTTAGAGACTCCGTTCTCTGATCCTCTTCCTCCTGTGACGTAAACCTTACATCCAATGGCACATGCACTGAATTCCTTCCTTGGGCTGGGCAGCTCGGCCTTAGGTATGATCTCTTTGGCTTTATGGTCAACCTAAAATGGTTGAATAATAGTGATTATAGGATTAGTAAATGGAATATGAGTTACATTCAACGAAAAGAAAATTAAAAGATAATTACAAAATACAACCAATCTAAAGCAATTACACTGAAGAGATGTAGGCCTTTTAACTGGTGCAATGTGGATACTTCTATAACATTTTGGTGTGGATGGTCGCCAGGCTTAAATACAAAACACTGAAAGTGAATGAATATGTACTTTAGGCCAACAGGACACCTTTTACTTCAACACATGCAGAATCTTGTCACACATGAAAACAGATCATCCAAGGAGAAAGGCCTGTGTTTTTGTCTTTTACCTGGTATATCTTGTCACACATGAAGGTCTGGCCTCCCAGTATAAGTAGTGTGTGCCCTGCCTTACGTGGCCGGGCACAGGGACTAGTCACAACTCCGTCATTCTGAAGGATCTTCTTCTTACATTGCATTGCCTCTTCAACTATTGACCTGCAGAGGAGAGTTAAAACATGAGCTGCCTTTACTAAAAGTAAGTGGCCTAACTGTCTATGAACTACCACGGCTGATAACATGTCTTAATTCTCACAATTCTCCTTTAAAAGGACAATTCCAGCGCAAAACGAACCTAGAGGTTAATAACGGATCAGTGTTGCCAACTATTTTCCAATGAAAGTCGCTAGCACCAGCTCCAAAAGAACGCTAAAAGTCGCTAGATGACATCATACGCTCATTTGCATATTTTGTACGTCATTACGCAATCATTTGTATAAAGCCTAGTGGTTGTGTCAGCAAGGTAGATAGAAAGAAATATAATTCTTTAGCCAAATAATCACAAATTAAATACAGGAATTTATTTTACCTTATAATTATTACTTAGGTAGCCTATCTTTGAAGTAAAACAATTAAATTCTACAATGGGAGGGAAAAAGAAAGATAAAGAATTCTTAAAGAAGGCTGGTTTGCCCAGGACCAGGCCAGCTCAGTGGCGTCTTTCTCCCGTCGCGTCCTGCTGTCTGTCCTACCTACACCGGCCCCCGCACACCCTGTCCCCACCTCCCCTTCTACCTGCCTGTACACTGTGCGCAGTGCTGCTGCACATGAGGAGAGAGGGGAGAGGCTGCTCCTCTGTCACAGAACAGGAGACTGTTTTGGCGGCTACAGGAGAGAAATACCTTGCGTGCTCGCTGGACAATACTGTCGCCGGATTTGTCGCTAGTCGCTTTTTTGAAAAAAAGTCGCTAAGGGGGTCTGAAAAGTCGCTAAATATAGCGACAAAGTCGCTAAGTTGGCAACACTGTAACGGATGTGTACCCACTCTGTCGTTCTCTGGGACATGTTTTCATGCTAATTGATTGTGTTTGTAGCTTGAACGAAGCTAGCGCGGACTGCTGGTTAGCTTACAATGCTAGTATTCGGGGGGACAGGGAAAGTTAAAAACAAATCGCTATTTATACCACTAAAAAGGCTCAACATATCACCAAACTTCAACGGTAGCATAGTGAGGGTCCCTACATGTTAACCGAAGCATTGAGAACTTTGTAAGTGTACAGCCAGTTTATTGAAC
The DNA here is from genome assembly GCA_023566125.1 of Zingel zingel. Lineage (NCBI taxonomy): Eukaryota > Metazoa > Chordata > Actinopteri > Perciformes > Percidae > Zingel > Zingel zingel. The sequence continues at coordinate 26,974,693 of CM042320.1, forward strand.
GAAGAGCTACGGGAGCTCCGGTGAAAGGGCTACGGAGAGAGAGCGATCTATGCTGCAACAGAGCCTCATACTTCGGGAAACTGGTCGTGTACCTGCGGACATTGTGAAGCTATGGCCACCGAACAAGAGTATCTGTGTTGCACAGAGTGGGACCTGTTGCGTCGCAACACTGTTTTGTACAGTCTGAAGATTCCCCCTCTCAGATGAACAGGGAAACTTTTTTCCATGTCCCGAAAATAAATTGCAGAAGGCGACCCAGACCGGAGGGACTAGATGGACAGTTATCCACTGAGTAAGTAAACTAGACAAGTTATGTTTTACATTGGTGTGATTATTTCAGATATATTGTGCAAATTGCTTTTGATTTTAGTTGGCATCGCGGGCTATAAGTCATGACTGGTTTCCCGAAGTATGAGGCTCTGTTGCGGCATAGCTCTCTCTCCGTAGCCCTTTCACGGAGCTCCCGCAGCTCTTCGTTCAATAAACTGTCGGTACACTTACAAAGTTCTCAATGCTTCGGTTAACATGTAGGGACCCTCACTATGTTACCGTTGAAGTTTGGTGATATTTTGAGCCTTTTTAGTGGTATAAATAGCGATTTGTTTTTACTTTCCCTGTGCCCCGAATACTAGCGTTGTAAGCTAACCAGCGGTCTGCGCTAGCCTTTTTCAAACTACAAACACAATCAATTAGCATGAAAACATGTCCCAGAGAACGACAGAGTGGGTACACATCCGTTATTAACCCCTAGGTTCGTTTTGCGCCGGAACTGTTCTTTAAAAAACAGGCATGCAAACTGGTCAAGGGTCGAAAAGGTGAGAAGGATACGACAGACCCCTAACCTCTAGTGGTGAAAGAAGAAAAATATTGTACATTTTAAAGTTTAACGCATCAATCTGGTGCATTTTGAGAGCAAGATTGAGAGGCTAGATCTATGCAGAATCTGTGCTCTTGTCAACAAGGTTGTGTTCTTGTGATTTAACCATAAACACATTTTTGTAAAGCATACATTTGAGTCATCAAAAGGAAACGCTTTGCACGCTAAATTTGGACATTTAATTTTGTAAATACTTTGTAAATACTTATTACATATAGAGCATCCCATCTCTATTTGATCTTAATCGCGATTAATCGCTGCATGTCAATAGTTAATCGCGATTAATCGCTTGTTTTAACACATGATTAAAATTCAATTATTTTGCTTTTCATAACTGTTTTTAAGTCTGTATTATCAATGTAAACCACTTATTGCCAGTGTATCTTGATTGGAAATCAAATGAATGCAAAAAAGTTACTTTATGAACTTGACTTTTAGATTTATTTGATTATTTCAAATCAAAAGATGTGCAACGAGACTGAGGTAACACAATCAATGTCTTCAGAAATATAGTTTGCTTTTTAAAAATGTAAAAATAAAATTACACAGCAAAAGCGCATGCACAAGACGTACACACATTATAAAGTGCATAAGTCCGCTAGCATCAACCTGATTAGCTGTACTAGCTGCATGCTTAGCTTGTAGATGGTAGCTTAAACTTGAAGTGCTTCGTGATATTTTAGTTCCATTTCACACAAGGTGCACATTGCTTTTGACTTGTCGACAGAGCCGTCTGGGCGTTGTTTTTTTTTTTTTTTTTTTTTTTTTTTTTTTAGTAAAACGCGCCATTTAGAACTGTTGTTCATCTCCATGGCTGCAGCAGGAGGTAGGAAGTGTATGTGGAAGTTTGAGAACAAGTAATGGTGCCACAAAGGGTCAAAATAGTAGCAGCCAAAGATTCTAGAGCGTAGCGATTCTTCGTAGCAAAGATTATTTGGTAACAGCGGTGTGAAATAAAGAATCTTTGGTGCACACGATTAACATACTTATAACACGTTATGCTCTGTCTTTAATCTCATCACTATTAACGCGTTAATGCTGACAGCCCTAATTTATTTATTACTTTTTTTTAACAAATGAAAGTTTTAAGAATTTGGTTATTATGCTATTATGGTTATTGATTACTGTTTTTTAAGACTAATGGGTGAATCTCTCATAGGATGGAGTCATGAAGCCTTAGCCAGTTTTTAAAGAAGAGAGGCGAAGGAATGAGTTTTAAATGAATCTCAGGATACATCTTATGGTTGTATCACCGTCATGTGAGCCAGAATGTAATGTTTGGCCCAATTAAAAAAAGAGATAGTCATCACTGCTTCTTTACGTACTGTATCCCCCCCCCCCCCCCCCCCCCCCCCCTTGGCATTGTTGATGCATGTACAGTATAGGGAGTGCCATCAATTAACAATTGAAATAAATTAAAGATATATAGTCCTCCGAGAAACAGCTGTGGGTGGTGATGGTTATTTAATCAGCGGGTTTGTCAGGGAGATTTCAGGCCAGAAACACGAGCAAGTTCTATTTCTCTGGCTTGAGACAGCTTCAGGCCGGGATGTTTGGAGTTGCTATGGCAACAAGTGACAGCTGCCGCTAGCATAGCTTTAGCTCGACAGTCCAACCAATAATCACTTCTATAATTACAACTTGGCACATCTAAACAAAATCAACAATTACCATCAACAGTCATACCCCTTAGGACGGAGCTAAGAAACCGTGATTATGTAAAAGAGTATACATAATCTGGCCTATCTGTAACCAATTAAGAATGTGGACAACAATGCAGTTTTAGGACTAACGTTAAAACTTTTTTTAAAGATTATTTTTGGGGCATTTTTAGGCCTTTATTTCCACAGGACAGATGAGGACATGAAAGGGGAGAGAGAAGGGGAACGACATGCAGCAAAGGGCCGCAGGTCGGAGTCAAACCCACGGCCGCTGTGTCGAGGAGTAAACCTCTATATATGCGCGCCTGCTCTACCAACTGAGCTAACCCGGCCACACTTTAAACTTTTTAATAGTTTTCTATAATACCTGCGTTTAGGACGTGCTGCAGCCCCGTCAGCACCCCTACGTCCTCTGTCCATACTATGTACATAAATAACAATAAATAAATGTAAATACACATACAATGCATAGTTTGCATACTCCCAGTAGTAATAGTCCTTTAGAAATATAAAGCAGTAGCATGTTCCTTCTGTGATACACCTGGAGCACGGCTTACACTACAACTACAGATATTCATGTAGATTAGTTGTATTTGTCCTAATTAAAATTTACGAGCAAAATATAGTTTATACAATACAGTATATTTTCTGGGATTTCTAAATATGTAACTTTATATTTTCTAATCTTGGACAGGAGAAAGTGGAATGGAAGAGAAAGCAGAGCGGCCTAACCTGCTCCTCTTGTCAGCCATGAGCAGCTCTTCGCAGGCCACCGCCTCCAGCAGACAGTCGGACGGCAGCAGAGCCAGCCGGATGCCCCGCAGCAGCTCCGCTAAGTGCTGACGCCGAGCCTCCAAGTCGTATCGGACCCACCGCATCACAGAGGTGAACACAACCTGCCACAAGTCAGGAGAACAATCCACCATTCAAAAAGAAGCATTTAGCTAGCATTTAGCTGCTCTGCTATTATGGTTATTGATTACTGGTTTTCAAGAATAATGGGTGAATCCCTCATAGGATGGAGTCATGAAGCCTTAGCCAGTTTTTAAAGAAGAGAGGCGAAGGAATGAGAAAGGAGGAAAGAAATGAACAGGAAAGGGAAAGAGAGGATCACTCACCTGTTCATCTTCTATTTCCAGCTCATCACTGAGAATCAGCTCCAGCAGTTTATCTTTAGACAGACTATAGAAATCCTCCGACTCTCTTACCTAAAAGGACACACACACACACACACACACACACACACACACACACACACACACACACACACACACACACACACACACACACACACACACACACACACACACACACACACACACACACACACACACAGAGATTGCATCGTACATTAAACCTGTGAATTTAAATATCAGCTTCACATTGATCTTCTCATGAAATATCTAATGGATATCTATATTTCAGCTGCCATCTCTACTTGAGGGATGACAGGGAGATGAAGCTTGAGGGAGGGCCACCGGCCAACTTTAATTTAATCGTCTTGGAAGATTTCGATTCCAAATAGAAAGCAAAGTCTCCTCATGCTTTCATATGCTGCAGACTGTGGTGCTACTGGGAAACTTCCAGGCCTGAATGTGATCAGGGCGCTCCTGGAAAAGAGAGCATTGCTCTCAGTGTACTCCCCCCTGAATAAATAAAGCTGAAAAACAAATATATAGTGTATATGATGTAATGTACAGAAACACACGCCGTTTCTTTAAAATGTCAATAAGTCAATAAGGCAGCATTTCATTGTTATTTTAACAACGCATTAGTGAAATGTGCCTAGACTCGTGCATAGCGCACGCACACTATGCTTGTTACACACACAGGGACACACAGCAGCACATAAACATGCAAAAGATTAAAAATAAAAATATTATGGTGCAAATCCTCCATCATAATAGCAATGCGCACAAGGTCCAAACGCGCCTGGCTTTTAAAAGGAATGGGAACACACAGATATTATTGGCCGATATTAGGCATTTTCCAAACTATCGGTATTGGCATTTATAATGGCCGATAAATGATTCTGATAAATTAATATTTAAAAAATAAAATAAAAACTGACAAACACCCTTCAACCATGTTCTGAGTGAACAACGTCCCTGTTGGCAACACACTTTTTTTTGTTGTGTTTTTGTTCAAAGGACTTTAAGTTTCATATCTTAAGTTTGTATTTTTATGCATTTTATTTATCAGAACATTAAATATTTTGATGTTCCTCTGTTCTGTTGTGACAATAAAATAAACAAGTTTATTTTTAAACTGCATTATATTATTTTAGTGAGGACTCAAATAACTACAAATGACTAATGTTAGGGAAATCTGTTTTTTTTTAAATATATTTCTGCCAATATATCGGAATATCGGATTTTTAAATCACCAAATATTTGTATCGATATCGGCCTTAAAAATAATTTATAGGTGGGGCTCTACTTCACGCGGTGCACTTAGATCCTTAAAATAGGGCCCTAAGTCTTTACCGTGTCATAGTGTAGCAGACACATCCTCCACGACAGCTCGTACAGCCTTTTACACTGATGAGCGTCTGATAACAGCATCATCCCCAGGCAGTTGGAGGAGTGCAGGTTCTTTTCTAAAAACTCTGCTGCTGCGTCCCGAATGTCAAGAAACTGCAACATGTCGCCCGCCTCTAACAATGACTCAGCATTCTCCTCATTTATGATGACTCGAGAAGAATAGGCAAAGTCCAGCAGAAGCTCCAAGACCTGGAAGAGCAAAGAATTTGAGTTAACCACTGAGATTATAGTATGACACAACGACCAATCAGAAGGCTCTTGAATGCCTCAACAACAACTTAGCTCATATGCGAAGTCATCGGACCACATCACATACATTAGTGGCTCACAGCTTTTCCAACCAAGAAAAGACATGAGTGGGGAGCAACAAGTTGTAGTCACAACAAAAACATGGTGATGCACTAACAATCAGTAGAGACGCTAACTAGAGCTCTGATTAATCCTAGAGAGAGAGAGAGAGAGAGAGAGAGAGAGAGAGAGAGAGAGAGAGAGAGAGAATTAAACTTGATTTGTAGTTTCCTCCTAAGAGAGAAGAGAATAAACTGTCAAACATTCAGCAGATCATCTACTGTGGAGACAGGTGCTCTGGGGAAAAAAAAATATATTTTAATAATAATTTAATCATTTAAAAGTCGTTTCAAATATTCAAATATCACACTTTCAAATATCGATACCGTCCTCAAAAACCCAGCATGGAGTGGCGCCCTGGTGGCCTTGGGTGACCATAAACGACAACAAACCTGGCTCATGTCTTCCACATCTCTCCATGTCCCCTCATTTCCTCTCATCCCTCTTCTTTCTATAATAAAATGTTCTATAATAATATCTAATAATATGGCATAAAAAAATACAACGGTGGTGAAGGGAATGTCGACACGGTGTTAAGTGTGGGTGTACCCGCATGAACAAGACAGAGTTTCTGGACCAAAGCGTTGATCTGAAGAGCCTTCTGATGCCATGAAAGATTACAGCACTTTGTGTGAAGCACACAGAGGCTTTCATGTTCAAGAGGGGAAATAAATATAGAACGATAGTCCTCAGTAAGATGAGAAGTACCTCGGGGTGTATGCTGTCTCTGAAGTTGACGTCACTGTCCAGACTTTCTCGAAGCCCGCCGCTGAACATGGCCTCAAAATAACGACTGCACGCCGCCAAGACAGCCCTGCAAGACACAAGCAAAGGTCAAAGGAGCAGCGGTACGTCATCAGGATACAAACTAAATTTGGATAGGATTATGAGCAGTTATTACATTTTAAAAATAAAGAACGATGTAGAGTTGGTCCTAAACTTCTGAAGGTAATAAAATAAACCTCTCCAGTGACACCAATGTGCTCATGTGAATCAGCTTCATAAATAGCATATTTTTCTTTAAAAAATACACTGGACTAAGTGTGTATTGAGTTTAAATAAAAGCCATCCTATTGACATTTATTTTCTCTCTCGTCTTTATTTGCAAATGTTGTATTGAGGTAGTTACATTACTTTAATATTGGGATACTTGGATTAGGTTACTGGTTACATTTTTTAACCCCCCTGTTGTCCTCGGGTCAAATTTGACCCGTTTTCAAAAAGTTTCTATATATTTTCGAAATTTTATTTCAACCACATACAAAAATACAAAATAACGTGGGTGGTTCCGTGAAAGAAATAATCAGTTCACTACTTACATTGAATATGGGTGTTTTATTCAATTTTATAGCATTTGGGGGGACATTGAAATTTTTTTACAAAATGTCAAAAAAAAATAAATAAAATAAAAAAAAAAAAAGATTCAAAAAAGTGGGGGAAAAAAGAACAAAAAATGTAAAAAAATAAAATAAAATAAAAAAATAAAAGCTAAAAAACAAAAAAAGAAATTGGGAAAAAAGTGACAAAAACGTTGGGAAAAGTGAGAAAAGGTGTCGACCAATTTTAGTTTTAAATTTTTACCCAGAAAAAACAAACGTTGCAGGTCGACGGGAAGACAACACAAGGGTTAACAGGTAATGAGTAATTATAACTGAATACATTTTTAAAGGAACCCTCCCGATGGTATCTAGAGGTATGTAGCGAGTGTGTCTAGAAAAGGTTCCTGGCTGTTGCTCTCTGTCGCTGCTGTGGCGGCTGTTAGCAGTGAAATGCACAGATGTTGCCAGCATGTTTTTACCTGTGGCATGGGAAAGAGCGATCCCCGGCCCACAGCGTGACATCGGTGAACATGCACTGTTTCCTCAATGTGTTCAGGTGGGTCAGGACACTGTCGGGATGGGAAGGCTTGTGGAACAGTGAGATGTTCATGGAGCCCGTGCTGGTGCGGGATTTGCGGTTCTCATGAACAGTTACCGACATGGCGGCTTCGTTTGGCACCTCCAGGGAGTCGTTTGGAACAATCTCTCCTACTGCTCAATGACAACAAGAACAGGAAAAGGATAAGAAGTGACATTGTTGGATCAGCAGTATGCATGCATGTATACATTTCAGCTGTGGTCAAAAGGCACGCCATGATACCACCTTCTCTTGTTCGTCAGACTAGAACACTGTTAGGTGTATATGCTGCCCATCAGGTCCTGAAGGACCGCATCCCTGGTACCTGCTGTATCTCGTTTTCAGTTCTCCGAATTTTGGCATCGACATACCAAAGCATTGGTGCTCGTGAAATCCATAATTGGTTGTCTATCCAATTGTGTCCAGAGTAGAGCTGAAGATCGACGGGTTCAGTCTTAATTTCTATCATTTTACACAGGCTCGGGCCAGGCTTGTGCTCGGGCTTGCGCTCTGGGTTGTGCGGTAAATGAGCGGTCAGGTGATGTGTTTCAATTAGTGCGAAAATGGATGTTGAGGAGGTGAAACCGAGGCTGGCTTCTGGAGGACTTGTTTTATTTCTTTGTTCCAACTTCCAAGTGGCCTATAGCCTACGTTAGTCATGAATAAATGTTTAAAAAAAAAGTATAAATGACACATTCTTGACAAAAGGCAAAAGAGTTGTGTGCATGCGAACATTTGAATAATGTCGGGCTTTTAAAAAGCTGTCAATCAAAATGTACTTGTCGGGCTCGGGCCTTGTCGGGCCTCACTTTTAAGGCCCGATTACAGCGCTAGTCCAGAGGCATTTTGGTCCACAGCCAATGATATCACCTAGTGGAAGTAAAAAAATGAACTAAAAAGTTCCTGACTTACTCGCATTTGCTATTTGATCTGTCGATGTCAGGCTATTTCTTTTCTCTACCACCTCGAAATCTGGTTTGAATTCTCTCTCATCTCTTCCTCTGGCTTCTTCTTTACTATTTCTTTTATCTTTTGTCATTTTACTAGCATATTTTTATCTAGAATTATGGGGTTCTTTTCATCTTTTTTATTGCTTCTCATCTTAGAATTCATCTCCAGGATTCTTCTCATCCTAGGAGACCAGGAGAGGATGTTGAGAAAACAGTCATCTTTAGTTATAAATCAGAGATGGCTGGAACTATGACTCAGCTGCTATATGTTGTTATCAACTGTTTAACACGTCTCCAAACCTAAATGTAATGGTAACTGAATGGCAATTGTAGACAACAAACTGGTACACCATTGAATTCTACTTGACAAGTGACTGTTAATAAACAACTGTGACAAAAATATGCACTGAGGCATCATGATTTGCTGTTGAATAATTTATTTACTGAAGAAGATGATAGTACATTTGGACAAGTAGTAGCTAGGCTAAATCATTTCTGTTTAAAACATTTCTCAGATACCCACATGTATTGAAAGACTAAGCGGTCACAGTAACAGTTCATCTCTAGTATCTACTGGCCCGAGCACAGTCTGTCTAAAAATGACTTCTAAAGTTTAGCTGAAGCTGTCTGACTTAGATACATCAGCCAGATATCTTACAAAGTCATTCTTGTTAGTACAAAATTAAGATGGTTTTAGTATCTCATCAAGGGCTGGGCGATATGGAGAAAATCAAATATCACAATATTTTTGACCAAATACCTCGATATCGATACTGCAACAATATTGTAGTGTTGACTATTGGTGCTTTCACAAAATATTTACACAATGAGATTTTTGATAAATAATCATCAGTAATGTGGATATAATGACTAAGTGTGTAAAGGCAAATAATAGAAGAGTTACAGCAGTCTGGTAAGTTCAGAAAATGAGATACATTTACTGTAATGCAGTCTTTAAAACCAGGAAAAGACAACACTTATGTCATAGATATCTAAAACGATATCTAGTCTCATATCATGATATTGATATATTGCCCAGCTCTAAGCTCAGTCATCCGTGAGGAACGTGGAGAGCCTCTGCTCTTGTGTCAAAAGGAGTCACTTGAGGTGGATCAGCATCTGGTAAGGTTAGCTAACCCCTAACCGTCCCTAGGGAGGTGTTCCAGGCCCGTCCAGCTGGGAGGAGGCCTCGGGAACACCATGGACTAGGTGGAGAGATTACATCTCCACCGTGGCCTGGGAACGCCTATAGGATCCCCCAGTCAGAGCTGGCTAATGTGGCTCAGAAAAGGGAAGTTTGGGGTCCCTGCTGGAGCTGTGGCCTCCCCGAACCGACCCCAGATGAGAGATGAAAATGGATGAATGGATGTTGGTAAGCAAACACTCTCTGTAGAACGCTTGTATGGACAGGAATGACTCTCTCAGTGTTGAGCATGCGAGGGTGATAGTCTTAAAAAATGTGAACATAACTTATTGTTATTGTTGCAATTACATCTGAAAGTTTGAAGGAGATGAGGGACTTTAATGTGAGGTCAGCGATCATAAGGAAACCTCTAAGACTATTCCCGTGTTTAATGTCTATATTTTACTTTGGTGAATGTTATTCTACATTCTGTGCATGCAACAGTTTGTTTCTATCACACTAATATGGTCTTTATTTTCTTGTAATTATACTGCGATTAGTTTTCACGGTGGATTTGGAGAGAAGCTTTAAATAAACCTGTAGCCAGAAAGGCACTTGGGTCTGCCCGTGCTTTGAGGGAATTATACTTATCTTTTAAAACAATCACATCCCAAAGGCCAAATGGTGAGGGTTTTAAGAGGGCTTTTTATAATCTTAAGAACATTGCAACCATTTATTTCTCAAGCCATTACAGAGACACTTATTCATGCCTTTATTAGAATTGAAGTGAGCATTTGGGGTGGCAGTAGCTTAGTCCTAGGAATGTAGCGGTAAACCACGACAAAAATGTTGACGATAACAATTACCGTTTTCATTTAAAATATCATTATCATCACGGTGGATTACCATGGTGTGGAAACCGTGTGTTTAATCCTTCCCAGCTTCATCCGAGTCTCCTGAAGTTGCCGCGCAGGCGCACTGCGTAGCCTACAACGTGCGTTTCTTGAAGTTGGAATCACGGCAGAAGGAGGAGATGACGGCGCTCAGGACATTTTTGTAATATAATAAACACTGTTACACTTTTTGAAACAGTTTCAGCTTTTGTAGGGCTATCAGTGCTTTCTGAACATATTGAACACACTTTTAAAAATGCCGCGATAATACAGAAAACTGTGATAATTTTGGTCACTATAACCGTGAGGTTATATTTTCCTACCGTTACATCCCTACTTAGTCTGTAGGTAGTTGGGTTGGGAACCAGAGTGTTCAAGTCCCCTAACAGACCAAAGTATGGAGTGTGTAATGTGTGTAACTGTACCAAGAGAATGAAAATGTAAATTTCCCCTGGTGGGATAAATAAAGGCATGTCTTTTTCTTCTTAAAGTGCCCATATTATGAAAAAAAAAAAACACTTTTTCTGGGATTTGTGGTGTTATTTTTTGTCTCTGGTGCTTCTACACACATACAAACTTGGGAAAAAAAATCCATGCTGTTTTGAGTGAGATACGGTTTCTGAATGTGTCCTGCCTTCAGTCTCTGGGTGAGCTGGTCAAAATCGGCAGGGCTTTTTACGTCACTAGCCAAAACGAGTTGGCTAACCATAGAATGCTAGCTCATTCTGAATGGCAAAACACTGCTACAACACACACTAGTTCACCATAATCTACAAAAGAACTACTTACATGTCCCTGTTCTGCAGGTATTCCACACAAAGTTTGAAGTGTGCCCTCGTTTAGAAGAAGTCTCCCAGCTAATCCTGCCTTGTACTGCTGAAGTTGGAGAAACAAACAGCTATCTAGAAGATGTGATCCTTACGTAGCTACTGAGCATGTGCGACTGCCAACACAGATGTTACAGCAGTGAGAGGTCTCACTCTGTTGCTAAAACAGAGACCTGAACACAGGGTGAAAAGAGGAGCTGCAGCAATGTGCAGTACAACACAAATATGGTGTTTTTTGATAATTAAACCATGTAAACCTATTCTGGTACAACCTCAAAATACAATAATGAACCTGACAATGAGCATAATATGGGCACTTTAAAACAACAACACAGTGGCTCTGCAGTACGAACCAAGAAGGCAATCTTGACCACCAGATTCACTCCCTCAGATCTCACATTTCACAATAAAAGCCAGTATATCAACCAGTATAAATATTCACAAAAGAGCATTCTGTATTTTCATGTCATTTAATCGCCACGCCCCCAATGTGTAAAGGCCTTTAAAACACAATTAGATAATCTGACTTTACAAAGAAGACTAAAAAGGACAAATAAAGAAAACAGTTATAAGAGACCATAGCAGCTAAAATGAACCAGCATTATCTCACATCCATGGTAAAGAAACTATAGGAGACACATTAACATGTTGTTCAATATCTTCACAGGCAGATGGATACGAGTCTTTAACAACACACCACCAATTAGAAGAAATGCTGTTTAAGCAGCTTCAACGCTGCTTTTATAGGTGTGTGTGTGTGTGTGTGTGTGTCCGTGTGTCCATCTTCATTTGCTGACGTGCAGTTTTTAGACCAGAGCCACAACAGATGAGTCACGGGGTGTTTGGTGTTTAGTGTGTGTGTTGCACAGATCACAATGCAGGCTTGACAAGAACCTCAATGTGGCTGGATTGTTTTAAATGAACAAAAGATGAGAAGCATGAGCACATTTTACACAGTTAGCTGTGGCCAGCTCCCCCCCAACCCCGCCACCACACACACAGCCACACTGTGTAGTCATGTCATAGAAGTGTGAACAAGACCACACAATGCTCAGTGTGAATGTCTGTGCTTTTATGGGCATGTTTTATGGAAAGTATATTGCCGACCAAAAGATTTGAGTGCACAAACTAAATTGAAGCATTGCCCACTCTTTCAAGTTAACCTTTGAGAGCGCATAAGCACAGATTCAGAGCAGAATCAAATTTGTGCGCCAGGTAGGAGAGAGTAGTGAGCGTAAAAGATGATTGGAGCATGCAGGAGGAACTGGCAACAGGGATTATTGCGTCACCTGTTTTGATTTGACCTGGAAGCAGGGTCTCAAATGACCTTTTTTCACTGTCTGCCACTGTGACAGGCAAGTGTAATAGGTTGAAAAGGCTACATGTTTAGTTTTTATTTAAACAGACATCCCCCCCAATTTTTGTTAAAGGTCCAATATATACATTTACTGTAATAAATCCCCAAATGACCCCAAAGCGTCATCAGATATTAAGGAAACATGCTAAGTTGAAATACCATCTTTTCTGACAACAATGCTAATGCCAGTATTTTCTCCTTTTGAAATTTCCGTTCCGTGACGGAATTTCTGTTTAGTGTTTTGGCCTGTGTGTTGTTATCAACTGCCCAGTTTGACAGCCAGGCCGGGTTGCCAGATATACAGTGAGGAAAATAAGTATTTGAACACCCTGCTATTTTGCAAGTTCTCCCACTTGGAAATCATGGAGGGGTCTGAAATTGTCATCGTAGGTGCATGTCCACTGTGAGAGACATAATCTAAAAACAAAAATCCAGAAATCACAATGTATGATTTTTTAACTATTTATTTGTATGATACAGCTGCAAATAAGTATTTCAACACCTGTCTATCAGCTAGAATTCTGACCCTCAAAGACCTGTTAGTCTGCCTTTAAAATGTCCACCTCCACTCCATTTATTATTCTAGATTATTTAGATGCACCTGTTTGAGGTCGTTAGCTGCATAAAGACACATGTCCACCCCATACAATCAGTAAGAATCCAACTACTAACATGGCCAAGACCAAAGAGCTGTCCAAAGACACTAGAGACAAAATTGTACACCTCCACAAGGCTGGAAAGGGCTACGGGGAAATTGCCAAGCAGCTTGGTGAAAAAAGGTCCACTGTTGGAGCAATCATTAGAAAATGGAAGAAGCTAAACATGACTGTCAATCTCCCTCGGACTGGGGCTCCATGCAAGATCTCACCTCGTGGGGTCTCAATGATCCTAAGAAAGGTGAGAAATCAGCCCAGGACTACACGGGAGGAGCTGGTCAATGACCTGAAAAGAGCTGGGACCACCGTTTCCAAGGTTACTGTTGGTAATACACTAAGACGTCATGGTTTGAAATCACGCATGGCACGGAAGGTTCCCCTGCTTAAACCAGCACATGTCAAGGCCCGTCTTAAGTTTGCCAATGACCATTTGGATGATCCAGAGGAGTCATGGGAGAAAGTCATGTGGTCAGATGAGACCAAAATAGAACTTTTTGGTCATAATTCCACTAACCGTGTTTGGAGGAAGAAGAATGATGAGTACCATCCCAAGAACACCATTCCTACTGTGAAGCATGGGGGTGGTAGCATCATGCTTTGGGGGTGTTTTTCTGCACATGGGACAGGGCGACTGCACTGTATTAAGGAGAGGATGACCGGGGCCATGTATTGCGAGATTTTGGGGAACAACCTCCTTCCCTCAGTTAGAGCATTGAAGATGGGTCGAGGCTGGGTCTTCCAACATGACAATGACCCGAAGCACACAGCCAGGATAACCAAGGAGTGGCTCTGTAAGAAGCATATCAAGGTTCTGGCGTGGCCTAGCCAGTCTCAGACCTAAACCCAATAGAGAATCTTTGGAGGGAGCTCAAACTCCGTGTTTCTCAGCGACAGCCCAGAAACCTGACTGATCTAGAGAAGATCTGTGTGGAGGAGTGGGCCAAACTCCCTCCTGCAGTGTGTGCAAACCTGGTGAAAAACTACAGGAAACGTTTGACCTCTGTAATTGCAAACAAAGGCTACTGTACCAAATATTAACATTGATTTTCTCAGGTGTTCAAATACTTATTTGCAGCTGTATCATACAAATAAATAGTTAATAAATCATACATTGTGATTTCTGGATTTTTGTTTTTAGATTATGTCTCTCACAGTGGACATGCACCTACGATGACAATTTCAGACCCCTCCATGATTTCCAAGTGGGAGAACTTGCAAAATAGCAGGGTGTTCAAATACTTATTTTCCTCACTGTACCTGTAAAAACCCAGGGATGGAACCACAGACCGTCTGATTGGTAGACAATAGCTCAGTCTCAGCTGACTTTTATTACCTTATAGCTAGTAGAGGGAATCTGCCTGTAGATCAATCCTTGTAAAAAATGGTGGGAGTCAGTTCATACTTTTAAAGTGCCCATATTATGAAAAAAAAAAAATCACTTTTTCTGGGATTTGGGGTGTTATTTTGTGTCTCTGGTGCTTCCACACACATACAAACTTGAAAAAATAAAAACATCCATGCTGTTTTGAGTGAAATAGGGGTTTCTGAATGTGTCCTGCCTTCAGTCTCTGGGTGAGCTGGTCAAAATCGGCAGGGCTTTTTACGTCACTAGCCAAAACGAGGTGGCTAACCATAGCATGCTAGCTCATTCTGAATGGCAAAACACTGCTACAACACACACTAGTTCACCATAATCTACAAAAGAACTACTTACATGTCCCTGTTCTGCAGGTATTCCACACAAAGTTGGAAGTGTGCCCTCGTTTAGAAGAAGTCTCCCAGCTAATCCTGCCTTGTACTGCTGAAGTTGGAGAAACAAACCGCTATCTAGATGATGTGATCTTACCTAGCTACTGAGCATGTGCGACTGCCAACACAGATGTTACAGCAGTGAGAGGTCTCACTCTGTCGCTAAAACAGAGACCTGAACACAGGGTGAAAAGAGGAGCTGCAGCAATGTGCAGTACAACAAAAATATGGTGTTTTTTGATAATTAAACCATGTAAACCTATTCTGGTACAACCTCAAAATACAATTATGAACCTGAAAATGAGCATAATATGAGCACTTTAATCAAATGGAAGCATATCTGTGAGACACACAAGTGACGGATGTAGAAAAACGCTTTCTATGTGAACTGGCAGTCAGCTTGCTTTTGGCTGCTGTTGTGTATTTGCACAGCTCGCTAGTGGAATATCAACAGAGCTGCTGAATAGACTGAGGCTGTCAGTAGGCTAGCATAGCTGCACCACTGGACCTGTTGCCCATGACCACTCAGTGTGTGTGTGTGTGTGTGAGTGAGTGAGAGACTGAGGAAGGGAGACAAGAGGTCTAAGTGATTACCATATTCAAGTTGCCTTTAAAAAGTAGGGCTGCACGATTAATCAAATCGCAATCACGATATTACTCTGTGCGAATACATAACCGCAAAAAAATTGTGATTTAATTCAACATATAAAAGGTGTGCTGTGTGTGTGACAGTGTGTGTGCATTCCAGTCTCCAAGTTGTAACAGCCTTCACTTTACTGCCAGAATTACCAACAGATGAAGTCACCGTGTCTTAAGAAATTTGGTGTTCTCTGTTTACTCACTTTAAATTGTCTTTGATCTCTCTTTTTCCTCTCGCTATTCCCTCACACTTTAGTCTTACGCCGCTCTGCGTTTAGTGTACGTTGAACCTGCCCTCTGAATTACTCTTCCCATGGATGTATGAAGCGTGCCCCTCATAACAACGTTCCCAGAAGATTACTCTCTCTCTCTCTCTCTCTCTCTCTCTCTCTCTCTCTCTCTCTCTCTCTCTCTCTCTCTCTCTCTCTCTCTCTCATTCCTTCGCTCTCCTGTTGGCTAAAACTGAAGAGCTCACCTGTATGTGGTCCCTCGGTTGCTAAAGCTCTGATTGCTAATGGAACAACTGTGCAACACATGTTTGCCCGTGTGGGGAGTCAGAGTGGGTGGAAAATGCAAGTTTAGCATTTTTGAATGGCAGTGTGTTGCATGTCAACACAAGAGATGTTATTTAAGAAGACAGTTTCCAATGTAGAGAATCGTGTGTTGTTTTTTGAACAAAGTGTGGATTAGAAAAGCAGGAAATCTGCTTCAAATTTAGCAGAAGGGTTTCAGTGGGTTGGGACATGAGTTACAGGTTCTGGTCATTGTGTCAGACACTTCTACAGACATTCAATAAATTTTGGTTACAGTAATCAGGAGGCACATTCTAAAGTCCAATCTGTACCAACTGGATAACTCATTAGACACAACCAAAAAGTATGTCAAGACAGGTGAACCAAAAACTGAACTTAGATGGTCATTAGGTGCTGTACAGTACAATAATACTGTCAAAAAATGTATAATAGCTCTTGTAAGCTCATGTAACTCATGCAAGCAGGGATGTCACGAGACCCGTCAAAATGATCCTGAGGGTGACTGAAGAGGAGAAGGCCGTACCTCAGGTCCTTAAGGTATATGTAACGTTTACGCATTGAAATGTCTAAAAACGACTAGACCTATGTTTTATAGCTTATATTTTGTTGAGTTATGTAATTACATTATCTCAAACTAGGGCTGCACAATAAATCTTATTGCGATATTCAACAACGTTATCACATACTTTCCTCAAACCAGGCAGCAGAGATTCAGTCAGGCGACATACACAGTAGGACTGCCAATAAATATTCTAAATTAGAATTGGAAAAAAAACAGCACTTCCACGACTATCTGCCTTGCGCATTCTCACGTGGGCCATGTGCCGCTGAACCACTGAAAATGTTCAGCTCCCTGGGACAAAGTCCAGCCGGTTATGTGGAGTGCCAGTGGTGACGTTCATCATGCAGCTGGCGCCAAACCGGAAGAAAACAAACAACCGAGAGTGAAGAAGAAGAAGAAGAAGAAGAAGGGTGATTTACACAAAGACGCCAATGGAAATGCAACACTGCTTGCTTGTTTTCCTGGCTAACCCCTAGCTGCTATAAGCAACAATGAGGCTGACTAAGTAAACCGGCGGGGACAGTAATGTTGAAAGTATTTCGTTAAGCGGTACACTGGGATGTTGCAAGGACATGCAGGCCTATTCCTGCATTTTGTACTTTGTATTAAATCACTGGAAGAGTCGGGTACAGCAGCCTGACTCTCCCATTGGTGCAAGCGTCACAGTGGAGTGTTCAGGGTTAGGGTTTCAGCCAGCTTAGTGCCAGCGGCATGTGTAAAGGCCTAGCATTATTCATTATTACAGTATCAGACTACTATGGACTTACTTTAAAATCGGAGACAACTTACACACACACACACACACACACACACACACACACACACACACACACACACACACACACACACACACACACACACACACACACACACACACACACACTAACCCAGCAGACCTACAGTCTGCTAATCTATTCAACGGATCAACATGTGCAATAATAAGTCAATTCTTCAAAATGATGCAAACAGGTAACATTGAGCTGCATACAGACAGAGCACATCTACTATTACATAACCAAGCATAGAATAAGGAGTTATCATTCACAATAACACCATTCTTCCCTAAATCACGTTGGGGTTGAAAGGAACATCTCAGTCAACATCAACTAGACTAATGTGTATGTGTATGTGTTACAAAAGGAAGCTACAGACACATACAAAGGCTGTCTGCTATGACTCCCAGCTCAGTAACTAAGTCCAGTGCTAATAATCGCTGATCTGCACCAGCCTGCAGACATCCATTCATTCATTCATTCATTCACTCACTCACTCACTCACACACTCACACACTCACACACACACACACACACACACACACACACACACACACACACACACACACACACACTTCACAATGGAAGTACCTTCTCAGGACTTAACGCAGTGTTTGCTCTTCACCATGAACTGAGCAAACAGCTGATTTCTCTGACAACAATCTAACGTTAGTTTACTGTGCACATGAGAAATAGGAACAACCGTGGCTCTTACTCACAGTTCTGTGCGTGTAGGTGTGAACTTGAATCCACAAAGCGTGTAGCGGCAGCGGCTCCGCTGATAAAAACATTCCTTCTGTGTGTATTCACGGTTAGCTGCTGCCGCCGGGCCTGCCTGTCTCACTCCGCACTAACAGCCAATGGCTCGGATGGGATCGTGACCGACGTCTGTCTCACCAATCCGTAGTGTGTCAACCCGCTGCAGGCTGGCCTCTCGGCCAATCAGAGTGAGAGTAGGCGGGATTTTAATGCCTTAGCCTTAACACTTGCTTAGACCAATTGTGTGATTGACTTTATACCAAACCAAAGCAGACCAATGAAATACGTCAACTCAAAGTGTGTCAGCCAATCAGCGGAGAGCTGATATTAATGGCGGCAGCAAAACAATAGCACGTTGGTGCGTGACACAGAGTACAGATTTTAAAATAGGCTATCCATACTACAACTATAATAATAGTTAAAATAATATTAATATTCCAAATCATTAATAATTAATAATGTACATGGTCGCTGATGTGAGATTCCAGGCAACATATCTTCTTTCCTCCTTTTCTCTTGTCAGCATGAATCAGCACCGCCCCCTGGTGTATGAAAGGCAAATGTACAATCAATGAAGCCCACTACAGTGACTCCCAATGTGGGGTCCGGGGAACCCGAGGGGTCCTTGAGGAGTTCCAGGGAGTCCCCAGCACAAAGGGGAATTATTTATTTTTAACTTCAACCATTAGACACACAATGACACAATGTATGACTATTTTCATACACTGTCTGTAATACAACATCGAAAGGCAAAAATGTGATCAGACTGGGATAAAATAGACACTCTTTTCTTAATTTTTTACAGAACCTCTGGTGAACATTCCTTTAAGCCGCCTACACATGATCCCTGATTTGTTCTGTATGCACCAGGTAGGCTGCAAAGAGTGGCAAGGTAGCTATTTCCTGTTGCTAGGTAACAACAACATCTGCAGTTAGACCGTTTGATAGATTCTATTGATTATGATATTGATGGTTTTATTCAGTGTGCCGATGTGCTGCAATAGCAGCAATCGGCACAATGACTATTGTTTCTCATATTTACTCATACTCATTATTATTCCGCCTGTTTTTTGTCCCGTAACTAGTCACGGAGCGTTGCCAACACGTGCACACAAAATACATCAAAACATGTGTAATGCTCGGGAATGGTGTGCTATGTCTTTTCAAAAAGATTTGCCGCACGGTTTTCACGAAATCGGCAAAAAACGGCGCAAAATTGTCCCATAGACTTGAATGGGAAATCTTCGGGAAATCACTTAACATCGCTCAAAACAACCCCTCTTTGGGGCCATGCAGGTTAATGAGCATGGTTTTAATATGGATCAATACTTTTTGCAAGTGTTTTTCAAGGCTGTCCTTCAGAGCATCCTGTCTTTTGGTCTGATTAGCGTGTTTGGTATCATGCACAGCCTAGTCTAGAATTGATTGCAGCGTTTGGTCAGTATGGCGAGTCGGGTCATTGGGTGTGACCAGATGTCAGCTGTGAAGGACTTAATTCTGAGTAAGGCTGAGCACATTCTTACTGACCCTGCTCACCCTCTGCACAACAGGCTCCAACTAAGCTATCAGGGCAATGGAAGGATTCTGCAAAAGGAAATAAGAACAGCCAGGTTTAGCAAGTCTTTTGTTCCTTTAGCAATTATATTGTTGAATGAAAGGGACAATACAAAAACAGATCGGATATTATTTTTGCATGATTTGTACAGCACATCCATAATCGCCTATTCAACTGATCAACAGATCAAAGTTGATCTGACTAAAAGAATATTGTTGAATTAAATTACAGCAGTCCTCAGTTATTTGTCTGAAACGTACCTTTACCATGTCAATTATATTTTAACTCTTTTTCAGGCTGCTTATTAAAGCTATATTTTAACTCTTTTTCAGGCTGCTCTAAAAACCCTCTGTTTAGACAGACTCATTTCACCTCAGGTTGATAGTACACCACCCCTAGACTGTCACTTGGGTAATATTGGACCATTCTGATATAGGATTTTAAAATTAAAGGCTTTGAAAATGTCCAATTAATAAAACCAGCCACTGAAGAATGTAGAAGATACTGGACAGTAAGTGAAAACAATGGTCTAAATGTCTTTCTGGTCTGAATTTATTTCGTTCTTTTCTTTTGAATGTCAATGTCAGTGGTGGGTGCGCAACTTTGGTCTGGAGTGAAATATCTCAACAAATATTGGACGGATTGCCATAAAATAGAGACGTTCATGTTCCCCAGAGGATCAAACTCTCTGGCTTTGGTGATCCCCTGACTTTTCCTTTAGTGCCACCAGCAGGTGAAAAGTTGGTACAGACATTCATGGTCCCCAGACAAATAATTCTAATGACTTTGGACATCCCCTGACTCTTCCTCTAGTGCCCTCATGTGGTTGTATGTGAAATGTCACAACAACTATTGCCTTGATTCCACCCCCCCCCCCCCCCCCCCCCTTTTTTTTTATTATCTTAAAATGGTATAATCAGGTCAAAATTTCAATTTGTCCAATACTTTGGTTGCGTATACCAAAGATTTAAATTGGATGCCGGTCCCGAAGATGGCGCCCAGTGAAAAGGCCAAAAAGGTTTTCTGGCTTCCAGGTCTGCTCTCTGTGTAGAATCAGCGTGTAGTGTAGATTTGGGACAAGCCAATTGTACTCCCAAAACATCAGTATGTAAGGAATGTCATTTTAATCATGTTAGCTTGCTGATGTTAGCATTTAGCTCAAAGCAGCACTGTTGGCTACAGCCTCTCAGAGCCAATAGCAGTGGATTTTTGTTATTAGTCATCACAATATGTAAAGAATTCATGGACAGAATGTAGTACATAATGGGGCAAATAGGCTATGAACTCTGTTTCTGTACAATTATTAGTATTTCAAGTTTACTGACTTTATTCAGGGAATGCATACTCATGCTCCAGTCATAAACAAGTAAATGGAAAGGTTTTTGCCTGTGATCTTTCTTTGACTGCACAAGATTTGTTGTGGATAACTTGCTTTCCCCATGCTGTGGAAATGAGGCTGAGATGCTAAGCCTATATATACTCTATGTGCGAGCAGAATAAAGCGAGGGGTGGCAAGTGCTGTGAACCCCACCTTCCACAACTCTTTCAAAGATGTACATCTTTTATTTGAAGTGAGACAAACATATCCATAAATAAGTGTCTGAAGTGTTTAACCAGCAAATAAACCTCAATAATGAACACTGATAATTTCTTCTTATTCTTCTTGTCATCTGCCAGAACCTGCTGGATGGAATACACTTTGAGAACGGTGGAGAGTTTTCAGTGCAAGATGCTGAGCTGGCTTCTCTCCACAAGACAAAAAACCTGAAAGCCATCTGTGAGGAGATCATTCCCAGGAAGCTGACAGACGCATTGAGGCTCATCTCTGGCCTTTCGAATCACATTGGTCACCTGCATCAGGACGATTTTGAGGGCACCCTGCTGACCTTGGTATACACCGCTCAGGAGACGGCCAATTCCACGACTGAACACCAACGAGACGCACGGACAGGGTCTTTTGTTAGTTTGTACAAAGCCATCAAGCAGGATCTGACAGGGACAAACTGAACGGATACTAGTATTGCAATGCAATGACTCCATGATGGAGTTTAATATGCACGTAAGAAAAAACATCCATTGAGATCAGAGGGCAGTCCTGGTTTGTGCATTGAGGAAACACTGCATCTTGTATGCTGGCAGGGTAAAAGGAGCCTGAGAGAGAAATCCTGTCAGAAACTGTTGCCACAAATAGGTAAAGTGCATAGACTGATAATGACACAATTATTAAAGATGGTAGACATGAAACCATACCTTGGATTTATATGCTGAATAAGGCATTACATTCACATCACATGGTTGTGATCGCATTCTAAGACTGATAAGACTGAAAAAAATCAAATAAAACATCAAGTTAACTAAATTAATCATTGTTTATGCGCAACATTGTTATGCTCTGTGAATACAAATTACTGTACAGAAAAAATGTTTTCAAGAATATATATAGCTATATATACAGTATACACTGTATTATATATATATATATATATATATATATATATATATATATATATATATATATATATATATATATATATATACATATATATATATATATATATATATATATATATATATATATATATATATATATATATATATATATATATATATAGTCAGCTTTTTATCAATAATAATTTACAAAAAATCGACTAAATATAACTTCAGGTATCTAAGCACCCCCCTAAAGAAAGTCCATACATTAACCAATCTTATGCAAGGTGCTTTTTGCAAATTTCACTCCAAAAGGTCACGTGGACTACTTTGCACCATGTTGTTACAGTACTATGTCTTTAACAAAGGACAGGAGATCCAAAACTGAGCTGCCTCTGATGGTTTTGGGGGGAAAAAATCCCCAAAATGGCATGCTGAAGTGAGTACACAACTCACATTGCAACTCCAATAATGATATGTGAAGGCTCTGGATGTCCAAGTGGCTGCTTAGGCTCCAGGGCATTAGTATCTGCTATGCATCCATCCAGGGAGCTGGACTCACCAGGAGGGCAGAAAGGTATGTACCGCAGCCAGGAGGAAGAAGACAAGTACGAGCTGATGCCAAAGGGAAGGTTGTAGACTTCTCCGCTCTCCAGCGTGTTGCTGCAGTCATCCTCGTGAGCCTTGTTCCACGCCAGGATGCCTCGTTCATGCTTTGATCCTGTTGGACACATGTCAAATGCGTTAAACCATTCTATTACGATCTACTGAAGACTCTACAGTATATTGACTCTTCACTTGTGCTGGATCTTTATGTATTGTTTTACAATGTTATTTTCAATCAATCAATAAATCAAAATTTATTTATATAGCACTTTACAGCAACCAGCAGGTATCCAAAGTGCATTAAATCAGGAATCAACTATAAAACTGGATATCATACAATAAAAAGAATGAAACATATAACATAGTAAAATCAGAAAAGGTTACAAAGAAACAGGAGAGTGGAATTGTCACACCATTACTACGTATTAAAAGCCAGTGTAAACAAATAGGTTTTTAGTTTGGACCTAAAAAGAGCTACATCTGTAATAGTGCGACTATCAGGGGGTAACTTGTTCCAGAGTCTCGGGGCAGCAAATGCAAAAGCCTGATCACCCCACCGTTTATACCTTGACCTTGGGACTTCTAAAACCAGCTGATTTTAAGACCGCAATGACCGATTGTGCTCACGCAAAGTTAAAATTTCAGACAAATACTCCAGGGCCAGGCCATTTAAGGCCTTGAAAACAAACAATAAGATCTTAAAATCTATTCTAAAACACACAGGGAGCCAATGTAGGGTGTAGAGAACAGGAGTGCTGTGTGCACGTCTAGATGTATTTGTTAAAAAGCAAGCAGCAGCATTTTGAACAAGTTGAAGGCGTGAGATGGAGGTCTGATTCAGACCAACATAAAGAGCATTACAGTAATCCAACCTTGAACTAATAAAGGCATGAATAGCCTTTTCTAGATCGTGCCTGTTGAGGAAAGGCTTAACTTTAGCCAGGAGACGAAGCTGGAAAAAGCTCATTCTAACAACATTACTGATCTGCTTGTCAAATTTCATGCTGCAATCAAAAGTAATCCCCAATTTTTTGACAGCTGACCTAGTGTATGATTCCAGTGCTCCTAAACTCAAAGTTGGACCATTTTGTGTGCCCGAAGTACTGAAAATAAGACACTCAGTTTTATCTATGTTCAAATTGAGAAAGTTTTGTGAAAGCCATAACTTAATATCATTAATACAACTAAGTAGGGAGTTTAGTGCGACACTGTCATTTGCTTTCATAGGCAAATCAATTTGCAAATCATCTGCATAACAATGAAATGACGTGTGCTTGCCTATAATAGCTCCTAAAGGCAACAGATATAAAGAAAACAGAATGGGGCCAAGAATGGAACCCTGGGGTACCCCACAAGAGAGAGGAGCACCTGATGAGGAGAGGTCACCAATCATGACAGAAAAGCTCCTATTTTGCTGTTAATATGATGATAATGGTGAGTTGATCTAGATGAGGATTTAGATTACTTAAATAATCTAAACATAATTAACTATTAATGTAATTAAATGGAGAAAATACCTGGAATTGTGTTGTCTAGTATGAAGCCAAAGAAACCTCCTACAAACATACTGGTTGTCAGAAGTACTTGCAGCACCTGGTCAACTGCAGCAACACCTAAACTCAACACATAAAATAGTTAAAATAATCACGTAAAAGTAAGATGTTTTTCCTGAAAAATACAAATTTTATAGTGATATTTTATTCATTCACCTGTAGAAATAGCTGTGGGGTTCTTAAAAATCCAGTTAGGAATGACCAGACCAGAGAACATGGAGAAGCCAAAAATGAAGATGTTTCGAGAAGAATTCATATCTGCATACTGAAAATATGAGAGCAAACAAACATAGGAGAAAATGTGTAAAAGTGCAATTTTCATGCAATATTTTATTTATTTGACAGGGAAAATGCCTAGCTCCTTAGCAGTACCAGAGTTAGCTAAAGCTAATTTCCATCTGTAGTCCCTGGGATATACAGTATATAGGTAGTATATACAATAAAAAAAAAATTAGCCAAAATGGTTAAAAGTATGTACCTGCAGATTAGAAACTCCTGCTGCAGAGATGACACCAAACATAACCATGAACATCCCTCCCACCACGGGTGATGGGATAGTGGTGAATATGGCGCCCACTTTACCAAATACACCCATGACAACCATCAAGACTCCGCTGGCTACTATCACCATGCGACTGCCAACCTGCAGAAAGAAAAATACAGAAGAAGAAAAGTTTTAAAGTTGATTATCCACATATCTGTCCGTTTGAGTAAATAACTTCCAGATAAACTTCTTCTTAGCGTACAAATAGAAGCTCATCGCACCTTTGTTATACCGAGAGCTCCAACATTCTCGCTGTAGGAAGTGGTACCATTTCCTGTACCCCAGGCTCCCGCCAACAGACAGCCCAGTCCCTCGATGCCAATACCCCTGTTGATAGCATGTTTAGGGGGAGGTGGAGCTCCAGACAGCCTGGCACAAGCGTGGTAGTCCCCTACAGACTCTATCATGGAGGAAATCACACCAGCCAAGATGCCAACCACCCCTGCCAGGCTCACAGTCGGCATCCCCCACTGACCTAAGTTTGGATTCAAACAAAAGAAAACAGAGAATGACACAGTGTGTACAGTATAGCATGCAATACCATTTTTCCTAATAACTTTTTTAATACAAAAAGGTCACTTCAGGTGATAGTTTGGCAGCCTCTTACCTGGGTACGGAAAATTGAACCAAGGAGCTTGGCTCACAACATCTCCCTTTAGATCAGTGCGGGCCAGGTAGCCATACCGGTCTGGTTCAACAGGAAGAACATTGGAGACTGTCAAAATGTAGCAGATGAGCCAAGACAGAGTGATTCCAAGAAGAACCTGTAGAAAGAACACATAGGAAAAAATGTCTAAAGAAATGCATAATTGTTTTCATATCCGTCAATCAACTTGTTTGAAACATACTGGGAGAATCTGAAAGATGTAGACACGGGAGGTGCGCAGCTTTTTCTTTTTGCTGTACGTAGGAAAGGGCACAGGTATGTGACGGAGGTACTGGGAGAATAGGATGATCAGTGCTGTGGTCCTGGGTGAAACAGGGACAAAGACATTAATTCACGATATAAAATCCACAGTGTTACTGTAAGTAGTAGGACTGCGGTACTTTGCAGCTAAGTCTAGTTCTGAGGAACATAAAGCAAAGTAGAGCAACTAAGCAAGGAACGTTTAATAGGCTTCCCTGCACTACCAAGAGATTAAGATTTTACACAGATTTCAGTCTATAATTATTAATTAAAAACTTTGCTGTGTCCCAACAGGGGAGAAAGCAGATTTAACATAACCTATAAGAGGTTTGTTTGACAGAAACACATTAAACTTGCATGAACTCCATTTTTACAGAGATCTCCATTTAGCAAAACCTAATTACATGCAACATACGTAATCAGTGGTCTTAAATTTAAAAAATAATCATAGAAAGGCAGACTTGAAATAGAAAGTTTTAGCTTTCTTTCACTCTGTAGCAGAATAATACCAAACACTAATAAGACACTGTTTGGGAATTGTACCCACATGCTAGAGATGCCCCAGTGGTTGCCAGCACTGGTACCAGCTGAGTCAAACAGGGACAGTCCAATGAGAGCGATGGTGGGAGCGATGGTGAGAGGTCCGATGAAGCGCATGAAGAGGCCGATGAGGCCGGAGAAACCAACAAACACCTGGAAGAGTGAGCCCACCATAATGGACCCCTGCAGCTGAAGACAGACAAGTAAGAGGGCATCAAAAGGTGGCATCACTCTTATTACAAAGGTATTAGTCTTGCTTTGCCAGACCTTCCTCCACGGCACTGCGGAGGAAGGTCTGACTAGTCCACACAACATTCTGGGATGGTAGAAAAACGTGCTCTGGTTTATTGGCATTTCTTTAAAACAATCACAATCGCCTTGGGCGGTGCTAAGCACCAGGAAAAGCCGCGGTGCCGCAGCAAAATAGTCTCGGGAAGGAGCTTGTGGTTACACTTTACTCGAAGGTATCTACATAAGAGTGACATGACACTGTCATGAACGTGTCATAAACATTATAAACAACGCTTCTTTTAGTAAATGTCATTACATTTTTGGCATGACAAGTTATGGTTAGGGTTAGGGTTCATGTGTCATGACTGTGTAATGTCACTCTTATGTAGATACCTTCAAGTAAAGTGTTACCAAACTTGTTTTGGTGGAACATGTGTACATTTAAAAGTAGTTTTAGTCCTGCAACAGAAAACTCAGATTGGACAGATAGTCTAGCTAGCTGTCTGGATTTACCCTGCAGAGATCTGAGGAGCAGTTAACCATAGTCCTCAGAAATCCACCGGAGTTTAAAATGGCAACATATAGGAAGGCAATGGATATCTGGACTATAAATAAAATTGAATTGAATTGAATTGAATTGACTAAATGAGTGAAATCTGGCGGAATTCACATCGGCAACGGAGCAATCACGGAAGTTCAACGTCAAGGATATAGACTTCAAAAGGTATTAACCAGGGATGAGCATGATAGTTATGACCACTTTAACAATTTTTTTTTTCTGATTTTCTGATTCTGACACATGCATATTACACCTTGGTTTAAACAGCTGTTCATGCCAGTGGTACTGTCAGGCTGCTGCATGGCCTTTCTCTAAATGAAGACAACATTTCCTATAACATCCTGATGGTTCCCATTGTTGCTACTGGTGATTGGTTGTCTGCTAAGGAGGACATGTCTTATTTGAGACACGCCATCT
Source organism: Zingel zingel (assembly GCA_023566125.1). NCBI lineage: Eukaryota > Metazoa > Chordata > Actinopteri > Perciformes > Percidae > Zingel > Zingel zingel. Next base: position 27,002,181 of record CM042320.1, read on the forward strand.
TATTTGCATTGTAGAGGAAGTGAAGAGTGTCTATCTAATTTACTTACACTGATAGATTGCACTTGTTTTTACTAACAGATGCTTCCCAGCTGTTGGTTTTTTGGTAAAAAGATATTTGTGTTTAATTTTAAAGTAGTAATGATCAGCTTTTTGGTCCAATTGAGGATAGAACTCAACAACAAACTGAAAGTCATACAAATGTTTGACATGTTATTATGGCCTTATAGGTTGATATGGCTTACATGTTAGCAAACAGCTGCCTATACCAGGGTGGGCTGTGAAGCCAATTTGACATAATGGAAAAACCATGAAATAAGAGCTCGATGGTGTTTTTTGCCTCCAACGGCGCCTTCCAGGCAGCTAACCCTAACCTTAACCCTAAACATAACCATTGCCGCGCTGCCTGGGAGGAGACGTTGGGGGCAAAAAACACCAAAGACCGAAATAAGAACTTCCGTTTCTTATCTTGTTATACCATCGGCACCAAAAAGACAGACCTTTTCAATGGAATTCCATTGCTAGGCAACAGCCTGGCCCCTTGTTAACTTCCTGTCAGTTGATGCCATTCACATACACTGCAACAGGAAATCAACGTGGGTCCATTTAGAATGTTTATGTTTACATCTGTGAAAAGGTCTATAGACTGTGAAAGAGACGTCTGCAAATCAGCAGATTATTTATTTTGAGGTCAATCAACTTTCTAGTGCGAACACTTAAATATACCTCATTTAAATCATGATGTCCTAAAAGTTGTAAATTGACTAATAGCCGAATCCAGAGTTATTTTCCTTACTCCGTTCATGTAAAGGAAACCGAGACTGAGCAGTTGGGAGGTGGTGTTAACAAGAGCGCTAAAAATAACGCAAAAGTTGCGGGCCATTTACCAAAACAATGAGCTGAAAGAAAAAAACTCTCTGTAGCGATGAGGGGAACAGCAGATTTGGGTAATCATTTCCTGTTTGTCACTTTCAGTGACACCTTTTACATTATTTCACACAGTCATTAGAGTGGTTGGTTAAATAAAAATTGATTAGTGCAGCTTTAAGTTGTTTTTGGTTAAGAGGTGTTTGGTGTGTGCTCTTACAGTATGTCACTATCTGCAACTGTCTATGAACTAGGTTTTTTTCCACTACTAGCGTGCCAAAAAGATGACAGAGCGTTTCCATGATTGTCTGGTTTTAGAGAGAGGGAGATCAACACAAAATAAAGAAGGAAGGAAAAAGGAGATTGTGGTTCAGCTTTGATGGATGACATTTTACCTCATACAGAGTAGTGGTAGCAATGGGAATCTTTATGTCTGATTTTACACTTGAATAATACCATTAAGGTTCAAAACTGGCCAATGGCACATTGCATGTGAACAAAATACCATTTACAGAAAATAATCTTGTTTCAGCTGTCAACTAAAGTTCATTGAGTAACGCTGTAAGTCGTGACTACAAAGATCAGATGGTTTACTTACTGCTCTCATTCGACTCTGCCACACCTCTATGAAGTCTGTGGAGGAGGTGTTGACTAGGCTGGCATTTTGGGTCCAAGCTGGACATGTCCACTCTGGCATGGACAGCATTGCCATGGAAGGTGCCAGCAATGTGAATGTACCACCTTGGAGAATGGGCAGTCTGGAAATGTCAAAGAGACATCAGGAGAGAAGGGATTCAAACAGATGTAGTGCAAGAATAGGTACACTTCTAGACCGGTCCTACATCATCAGATATCATCATGTCAGATGTTGTGCAAGATAGCTTTGGTGTTAACGGGTAAATCAACAATTTTAGTACTTTACAAGGTTACATTTGCTTAACAGATATGCAGCTCTGCTCAAGCCCACCTCCAGGGGCTCTAAATGTATCTACAGCATGTGGTTCATTCACTGACATATGATACAATGGTTGATTTAAATCATGTGAAATGGCCAGAGTGACATTCTAATTACACTGACTGCTACCAGAGGTTAACTGAGTTAAAGCCATCTGCCATGTAAAAATCCTCCTGATGCTGCTCACTTCACTGTCAACACTTCACATCAGACCGTAGCAGACACAGACTTTTTTACAACAATTTCACAACAGTCTCTCAGAATAGGTCTCTCAGAATAGTCTGAAGTACTTTTTTGGAAAACATTAATAAAACCCATGGGGATACTCAAGAAACACAGCTAACAAATATCTTTTAATGGGAGTTTATAATGTTTTACTCCTAAGGGACACAAATAATTAGCGTTGTTTTCTTTTGGCTTCTCAAACCAACCGGTTGATTTCCTTACAGCTGACCTCCAGGTATTTGGAGAGTGAGAGAGACAAGAAAGCATCAGTGGTGCTAAGCGTGGGGGGAATGTGGACTTAGCGAGAGCTAGATTCCACACATAATAAGATGGAAATTCCTTCCCTAATCCTACTGTGACACCAATATTCAGCCACTCTGCACAAACATAGTGCACGTTCAGAGCAACAAAAAATGGTGGAAGTTTGTAGTTCTCTAAAACAAATATCAGCCATTATGTAATTTCAAGTCTTCTGTGTGTATGTCTATGTATGCAACAGATACCTCACATTGAGTAGCTTTAACACTATGTGAGAAGAGTGCTGTTCGTCTTGATTTAGTTTTTCTTTTGGCTACTCAATTCTGGCGTCTGCAGCAACAGAGAAGAAGTTGTACTCTACTGCATCATATTTGTACTATACTGTACTGTATGTATTTATTGCCTAAATAGAAATACTGGGGCAAGACCACCACATACAATTACAGTAGGAAACATTTATGTAATTTATTATATTACCCAGTCTTCTTATCACAGCTAAAACTTACCTCGACATTGGAAAGCATCTTAATGTAAAAGCTCTACGATAATCCCTTAAATAGAAGCTGTGCCTACTACAGTAGAATATTCTATTGTTCATGGTTAAAGCTGCACATTCACTTTGGCAGGGCTCACAGTAAAAAGAGGTTAAGAAGGAAATAGAGATCATTCTGATCTGCTTGTTTGATCAGAAGAAGGGGCATAGCTAATTCCACTTTAATGCAGTACTGCTGTACTGCTGGATTTCTGTGTTAAAGCACGAACCAACACAGCTCTGAACTAATTGGTCTTATCCAGAGATTAGATTATATTGTCTACAACCATCTCTAATTAACATCCCACAAACATCTTCTTGCTCAGGAAGTACCTCTCCTTTACTTTCTTACCTAATGCCGAAAGTAACTTGCAACAGAGTGCATATGCCAGAGACGAAGAAGATGGTGCTGATGAGGTGGCTTTGTGTGAGGCCATCAAACTGCAGACACAATCCCGAAGACAAGATTAACGGGATGGCGATGATACCTCCAAATGCAGTCAAACAGTGCTGAGAGAGCAAACATGGGGGGAAAGATATCAAGAGATATTTTATGTTTGATGTATGGTACATAAGGGGAAATTAACAAGATATTTACATGTTTGTAGCACACCAATCATTACTGTATAAGTGCACTACCTATAAAGACTGTAGAGTCTGTAAAGTAATGGTAGATAGTGTAAAATAGAAAAGGAAATTGTTTATATGGGCAAATACACACAATACTTAGTCATGTCCCAGATCACAGATGCAATGTTAAATAAACTCACTGACTTTCACTGACACTTTTCACAATCAGCCATATGTAAATAAAAGCTAATCAACCGTGAAGGAAACGTCAAATGGAAGCTCTCGTGACACGGTGTTCATGTTTGCATTGTTACATAACATTAGAAGCTCTTCTACAGGCTGTTAGTCAGGAAATGACTGAAGACTGATGGTCAAACATGGCTTAAACAAACCCCTCCTTGCTGACGTACCTGGATGCCTAGGACGATGCACAGGTACCAGGGAGGTACATCTGTCACACAGTATGCTAGCTTGTTGTTTTCTCCCTCCATTTCGTCTCCATTTTTTGTGTCAGGTAGATCACAAAAGCGCCCTTCAAGCTTCAATTAATCCGACAGAGAGAGAGAGAGAGAGACAGACACAGGTCCATGAAAGATACATAAGATCTTTGTTTTGCATTGTTTATTTATGTGTTTATTTAAAAGCAATGCACATCAATTGACATTTTTTTGTTTACACTCAAAATGTAAATGTGCCAGTTAGCAAAAAAAGCTAATTTTCATCTGTAGTCCCTTGGCAGATCAACACATCATAATATTACATTAATAAAAAAAGAATGCAAAAAAGATAGAAAGCAAATTAAAAAAGAAGAGAAAAGAGAGAGGGACAAAAAAAATAAACTAAAAAATAAGTACAATACAAAGAAGGGCAGTGCCTAGTATGAGGTAAACCAATTATTGATGATTGCAATTTTGTTTGTTTTTAATCCATCTCTTGGGGGGGCTTTGAATGATAGATAGCTGGTGCTTTCTATGAGTTGCGGCAAACTCATTTTGGAAAATGGATTAGATCTCAACTACAACAATGGAATGCTTAAACACTCGTTCAACTAGCACAATTTTGGGACACTCATAGACTTTCCTATCTTGACAATTCCTAGTCAGGAAATAAATGCTTGATAGCTAATGACTTACTAGAAATTGCCACAGTCAGATGAGTAACACATTTTCACAGTTTCTTGTCAAAGGTTAAAAGCAAGAATTCTTTCCCTAATTAAATAAATAATAATCAGTTATACTGTAGATACTGCTATATTTATTTAACAAAAGTACCATCACTTTTGGATATAGTTCAGATTTGGACTAAAACCTTCTTTTTCTCTAGCTAAACAGCTTGCCACTTATCTTTTCAATAATGTGATTTTATACATGGAGTAGCAAGAATGTAAACAAGTGCATTCCCATGTTTTCATGACGCTAATTTGCTAGCTATTCTAAGTGGTGTCAATTATTAACTGACCAAAACATCTAGTTTCTACTGTGGTACTAAAAGAAACAATGCATCTATTATGTAACCAGTTCAGTTAGAGGAGAGATAAATCACCAATGCAATCCGGAGGTTTTCACAATCACAAAATTTAAAAATAAATCACTGTATTTTCATATATTCATGTAGCATTACAAGTATCCTGAATTTCACAAGAACATTTAAAATATGTACTCTTTTCAAAACATCACCTTGTAGAAAATGAATTTAAAGTTATACTTACTCCAAATGTATAGGTGTCAAGACTATTACTGTCCTTTTCTGGAGTCATGTCAGCTTCAGCCTATAGGCTCAGGTTGTGGTCTTCTGAGCCCAAAGCAGAACAGAAAAGTGAAAAAATAAAACAGTGAGAGGGGAGGGAACACATCAAGAGAGGATGGGAGTGTCTGATAGAAAAAGGAGAGAGCTGGGCGTATGGATAGGGTGGGCAGTTGGGTAGGAAGGAGTAGAGGTCAGACATGAGACTGCTGCGCTTGTTTGAAATGAGTCCCACCAGCAGCTCATGTGAGCCCAATTACAACAGTAACAGCAGCTGACCAACCAGCAAGGCAGGAAAGACATTCACATCCAGACAGGGAATACACTGAATATTTTTTTTCTCTGTCTCTCTCAAACACACTCTCTTTGCTATTTTTTAATTTCATCACAAGACCCCTTTCAGAAGCCAGGGATAGATATTTGAAATCCAGTCTTCAAGGCATAGTCTTGTCCTTTCCGACCTACTTTCCTTCTAATTCTAACACCAAATATTTGTTTTGGGAGGCCAAACCTTACTATCACATACTACAAAACTAATATTAATGATGGGTAAAGGTTCAGTAAATGTTAACTTAATTTACAAATTTACCGTAAAGCTCTCTTTCCCCTAAAATTAGATTAGATTAAATTATATTATTAGTCTAAATTAAGAGTTTGATAGCAGCCCACATCTACTTAATTAAGGAGTTTGTAATAGCATCAGAGTGAGCTCAGATTCAGTGGCAGGAGGGTGGCGTGGCAGTAACAGTAACTCAGTCCGTAGGAAGTTGGGGGGTTGCTGGTTCAAGTCCCAGTACGGACCGAAGTACGGAGTGTGGACTGGTAGCTGTAGAGATGCCAGTTCACCTCCTGGGCACTGTCAAGGTGCCCTTGAGCAAGGTACTGAACTCCCCTCAACTGCTCAGTGCGCCTCAGCAGTCACAGCCCACTCACTCTGACATCTCTCCATTAGTGCATGTAAAGGACCTGAGCATGTGTGTGTGTATTCCAGGCCTGTGTGTACTGTGTAAATTGTAATTTACCCATTGGGAATCAATAAAGAGTATAAATTATTCTCACACTATTTGTATCCGGCTGTATTTGTACATCCTCTGTCACAGTATTGTTGTCTGCATGTTGTTTCAGAGTCAAGATCCAGGCCACAGACAGGCAGCTGCATGACACCAGGAGGAAGAAAAAGCTAGCATGAGGTTATCAAGCTCATCAAAGGAACACCTCAGCAGCTTAATATCAGACGCAGTCACATCCTTCAGCTGCCTCTTCTAATGCCTAGCTCACATAATATCTGCACACTACCAACTGCAACGTCTGCAATGTACTAGTTGATTTTGTTGTAATACTTTCATACATTAAAAGTGCATACACTTATCATTATGGATCATCATTGTAACGATACACATTTCATGAATCGTGTTGAGTTCTGTCATCTGTTGGTAGGCTGGTTCGTAAAAATATTACAACCTGAAAACAAAAAAGTTACAGGATCACTGCTGTACAATTTTTGTTTGTTTTTTACCGCACCTACTTTCCTTAATAGGATAGTTTGTATTATAAAATAAAAGAACATGCAAAATTTTATCAAAATAATTTTTTGCAGCAAATCGTGTCATGTAAACCTATTAAGACTGATGTTTCATTTGCATTTGTCTAAAACAAGACTAGAGTCTACTGCCATGATGGCAGCTCGGTGAAGCTAAGCTAAATGAAAACGTCAGCATGTTAACTTGCTCACAATGTCAGTGCTAACGTGCTGTCAATGCTAAAATGCCAATGTTAAGCAGGTCTAATGTTTACCATGTGTACCATCTTATTTTATTGTATTAGCATGCTAACATTTGCTAATTAGCACTTAAAACAAAGTGCAGCTGAGGCTGATGGAAATTTAGGTTTAGTCATAAACCAGAGTAGCCTACTGGCAACATTAGAATTTAGACCTGATGGTGGTGCTTGACAAAAAGATAAATGTGAAATGTTATATGACGATCTATATAATCGTACATTTCACTCATCACCAGAATCTGTACACAATTCCATGGTAACACAGCTAATAGTCATCAAGATACCAGCGAACAGCCATCCCATTGCAAGCCCTGGAGCAATGCTGCTAGCACAGCTAATATTCTGACAGAAAACTAGCAAAGAACCAGCAGAGAACTGCATAGCCTACAGTAGGAAACAGAAACTGATAATTATCTGTAACATTAGGTTATATACAGCCTGTGCAGAATTCCAAAAGCTGTTACAGAATACTTTAAGAAAGCTTTCGTTTTCACTGTTATGGGATAAGGAATGGCAGCATGAAAAAATGCACCAAATAGAATAGTTGAAGGAAATTGAGCTCACATGCAAAGCATAGAGAGAAGCAGCGCCAGGGCATCATGAGGTCTCTTGCTCTGTGTGCATGTGACTGCATGCTGTATAAGGATCTATCATGTCAGATAGGGAAGGCCTTCGATTGGTGGTAGTATTCTTTTAAATCCCTCTATAAGGGCTGAGTTAAGCCAGACTCATATTATGCATGTGTATGAGTAATGTTGTTGTTGTTGAACTGGGAGTAATAAGTAGCTAAGCCATTGTTGTCATCTGCTCATTAAAGCGTGCTTATAACATCTCTTACTACCCTAAAATAAATCATCTGTGTGAGTGTGTCCATTCACCATATAGCCAATTTAGTGAAGAAAGAAGGAACTTTTTTTTGTTTCTTACTGTCTGGATTGAACTACAACCTATTGTTGATCACGTCAGTCACATCTGAGATTTGAGTCAAGCTGTAACGTAGAGGCACATGTTCACATTAAGCCACAGAGATAGTGTACTTTTTAAATGTGTCTGAGAGACTTTTCCATAATCAAATTGGGAGATGGGGCAGCGTGCAATCAATCGCTGAGTGGAAAAGGGATCTTTTACAGAAAAATGCGTTGCATTTGTTGAAGATTCTTTTGTACCTTAAAATAATGTTTCCAAAATCGTTTCAGTGGTTCATCAACTCGTAACAGGGTGAACGGCATTTCTGCATTTGCTTTGCGGCCCTCTATCAGCTATAACCGCACTATGCAAGTTTGCCAGATTAGGTAGTGGATCTGTAGTTCGAATGAGACGGTAATGGACAATTCCACTTCCAACCTGAAGGGGGACCGAAGAGGAAAAGTGCTTTGGTGTTGCTTTAAAAGTTCAAATATAAAATTCAAAGTGAACTTCTCACACCCTCATTGTTAAATGATACATTGCTTGCTTTGGATTAGACAATATAAGATTCTGCTATAGTATTACTGAGTAAATCATCTTGGGTCTACGTAAACAAAGATTTGTATAAGGTCTGGCTAGTCCACACAGCATTCCAGAATGGGAGACGAAGGTGCTCTGGTTTATTGGCATTTCTTTAAACCAATTACAATCGTCTTGGGAGGTGCAAGGCGCTGTACAGAGCCACGGTGCTGCTGCAAAATAGCCTCAGGAAGGAACTTGTTTTGGTGGAACATTTACGTTCAAAAGTTGTTTTAGTTGTGCACAGAAACAGAAAACTCAGATTTGACAGATAGTCTAGCTAGCTGTCTGGATTTACCCTGCAGAGATCCACCAGTTAAAAATTCTAACACAAAGAAAGCGGAAGAATCTTGCTTTTTTTAGCATTAAGCTTTGTATCAGTAGAAACATGATAGTATTTTCGAATGACCGTGCTTCCCTCCCTCATGTCCCCCTGAGACAAGAGATCTCTGTATTGTGGGTCTGGAATATAGCCTCTGATGACGCAAAAATCGTCGTTTTCCGTCATTGGAGGCATTTTTGCCCAGAGGCAATGGACTACAGCCAGTATTAGGAGCTACTTCCGCATGTTTTTAACCCGCCCATATGGGGTTGGACTGTCGTCTTTCTCTGAGTCATCTTGAATCTTTGCTATCAGGAAGTTCCGTCTTTTCAGCAGAAAACTTTTATAACAATTATGTGCATTCAAACTACCGCACATGTGTACCACCGGGATACATTGGCACAGATCGGAGAATATGCAGGACACTTTATTACAGACGGAATACTCGACACACTACGCAAGTTTTGCCTGCCTGCTATGGAGACCAGTGGTGTTGCCGGATGCCTCTGGCCGGTAAAGGGACATCATCAGTGGGGAACGCGTAACAAATGCTGGTGGAAAGCTAATGCTAGCCGGCCACCTGTGCCATCCATCCTGCTTGCAAGTGTCCGCTCATTAGACAACAAACTGGACTACATCCAGCTTCAACGACACCCCCAGCGCGAGTTCAGAGACTGCTGTGTTTTTGTTGTTGTGGAAACATGGCTGTATCGGACTATCCAGCTACCAGGCCTGGGTACTGACAGGTGGGTTGTGTTAACACGGACTGGTGCTTATATCCAACTAACTGCTAACTGCTGGTGGAGTTTGTGACTGTTAAATGCCGACCATTCTACATTTCACGCAAATTTTCAGCTGTGTTTATACTCGGTGTTTACAGCCCACCAAGCGCTAATGCTAGTATGTGTTAGCCGAACTTTACAGAGCATATAATGTGTGTGCATTAATTGTAGCCTGTTTCGTATGTCATTTTTATATAAGGTCGTTTTTATATATTTTAAATGTGTAACACCACTTGAGCCACGGTGAAACGTTGTTTCGTGTATATGGTTGAAATGACAATAAAACACACTTGAGTTGAGTTGACTGTCTCACTGTCTGTCTGTCTGTCTGTCTGTAAACGGTAGGTGTGGCTTGGGAGTAGATGCTAAAGCAGCGAAGCAAGTGCATTCTGGGATTTGGTGTCTTTCATCCACATGAGCCAAAAACACATTTTCTGGCTTTTCTGGGCCTAGAAGCCACCAATTAAAAAAAAAAAAATCACATTTCTATTACATAAGTGACCCAATTTGAAGATATATTCATCTTTCCAACGGTGAAATATCCCTTTAAAGATGATCCTATATCCTACTAGACGGTTCTGTGATCAGGGACAGGACAGTGATATAAATAATTTTGTATCACTGAAATAGCCCCAAAAATAAATGAATAACAACAAAACAATGTAGTTATTTGGATGAAAACTGCCTAAGTACAAATATGTTGGGCTCTCATCATGTGGTCTGCATCCCTTGACTCTGCCAATTTGACAAAGAGTGCAGCTTTTAAATAATCACTTACAATGAGCTTAACCTTTGTTTCTCATTCATCTGTGACAGAAAGCGTAACTTTTTTTTCAATATACTCATTATTACGACGTTACTAAAGAGTCTATAGGGTAACGTGTCCACCCATGACTCCAGACACGTTAGATTACCATAGGGAATTACAGAACACATGAGACACATGTGGGTCACATTTTGTGTCTAATAAAGTGACCGGAGAGGTAGAGAACAGCACCACCTGCAGTACATGGTGAGAGTGCAAATCTGCTGCTTTAATCTATTTATGACTGCTCTGACATTTCTGAAATTTGAGAAAAATTATCCTGATGATGTCATTAGGGTTATTTCATTTTGGGCTTGGGCAAGGTTTTACTCTCACAGAAAGCATGTATAACAACCATAGGCTGTTACCACTGGGGGCACCAAGTTTGAAAGACAAGGGCATTTAGCAGGCAAGGAAGGTCTAACAAAAAGATGTTATTGGTTGCATCCTGGGAAATGTCCGATCCAGCATTTGTAGAACTTGACCTGTAGGGATAAAGATTTAGGACATATCTGCCTCTGTTGCTTCAATTTAACTTTAAAGAGTAAAAATACTAAATTGCCATTAAAGTTGTGTCTCCCCATTTATACGCATTAATTGCTTGTTAATGTCCTCCCCCTTTACATGTTTCCATGTTGAACCTAAAAACAAAAGATCCCTTTTTTGTCATCAGCTTCAAACTAACCCTTTATTATCCCCACCAAGGTTATGTTTTCAGTTTTGTCTGTCTGTCTGTCTGTCTGTCTGTCTGTCTGTCTTGGAGGAAGGCTGGACCATCAAGTAATAGCACATACAATTTTTGAGCTGATCTGAATCACGGGGATGATACAGAAATTATTTTTCATTGCATTGCAACATAGGGCATGGCCTTGGCAGTCCTGGGCTCTCCGAGTGACTTTCTAGTTCTCAGGTTGATTTGGTTTTATATTTAAAAAAATACCTTACACATCCACTCCATAGACCTGCAGCAGACATTTGACTTGTCATAGCAGGAAAAGCACAGGTGTAAGTATTAACATTAACAATGTCTCAGATCTGTTGTGTGTCCCAGTAGGCTATGAGTCCCAGTGAGCCGGCGTGAACCCTACCAGGACCTCCTTCTATGAAATGTCAAAATGTCTGCCATAAAAAAAGGTCTATTACTGTAACATCACCTGATCTTTGATATGACATACAAGAAGACCTCAAAAGGGGGCATTCTTAAAAGTCATAGAATCAAAGATGAATACACTGAAGAGCCCACACCACTAGATGGAGACATACTAAAAACATGATCTTCGCAGAGTCACTGACAGCTTGTGTTCCCAGTGCGTCTCTGAGGTGAACTGAAGTGTGAAAGGGTATATTGAGGCCAAGGAGATAACGATTAGCCTTCCAACAAATCTGGTGATAAGAAAGAGAAGCAACTATTATGCAGGTGTTAATAGAACTAAAGAGCATAAAGATCAATCTAAAGAGATTTTGTTTGAGCTTGGCCCTACAATGCAATAATTAGTTTTATACACTGGCTACACTGAAGACAGTAAAACCTCAGCGTAAATGTAACAACTCAGTTCTATTAAATGGTGTGTGTGAAAGAGTGATAAGGGCAGATAATATTTTCAAGTTATATATTTACAATGAACACGCCTTAAATTGAAAATTCTTAAGGGACGCAGAAAGAAAAAACTTTTCGTAGAAGTATGCAGTTACATACGCTCCTCCCTGATAATGACCATGTGATGCAGGTCAAACACAGGCTGACAGGGGAGGGAGGACAACCTTACTGTCCTCGCCTTGCAGAGAGTAGAGTGCAACAAAGATACCAGAGAGGAGAAGAAGAACATTTTTCTTAGCCTGAGAGGTGTTGGATATTTTGAGCTCCTGAACACTGGTGAATAAAGTCTATAGGCTACTAAAAGGAGATATCTGATGACAAAGGTGCTGATGGAGGGGGATATTATGCTGGGAATGTAAAATAGAGATAGAGATACAGAGAAAGAGTCCTGCTTGAATCTGAAATGGAATCTCAGCCACGCAAAAAATTATCGCATTCAATTGAAGAAATTCTAAGAAGGCCCACATGTGTCAGAAAAGACAAAATAGTTCATTGTGACTGGTCTGTTATCAAGAAGAACACCAGGACATCCAACCAGCTCTCATGTGCAGGTAATATGTTCTTTTTAAATCTTTTTTTGCTACATCATAGTTGCCAATAAAACCTGATTCCTGTTCATGTTGTACCTTTTCTCTCTGCCAATAGAAACTCCACAAAATAGACTACTTAAAGAGACTCCAAAAGCCACCACGGACTGCATGAGTGAGTATAATGATTTATGAAAGAGACGGAAGAAGACGAATTTCAAAACATGGTGAAATTATGCTGATCAGGCTGATGAAGGTGACGATTATTTGTTCCCAGGTCAGAGGAAAAAGAGGCAAACGAGGATCACTTTCACACCATTGCAGGTGCAGGAGCTGGAGAAAGTCTTCCAGCAGTCTCACTACCCAGACGTCAACAGCAGAGACCAGTTAGCCTCCCTCCTGCACCTCACTGAGGGCCGAATACAGGTAGGACACATGCAGCTCTTCAGTAGTGATAAACTCCTTGAGTGCACAGTATTTCTTAAATGTTGTTGTAGTTGTCTTTACAAATGAGTGGGGATGCACACTGGTGTCCATTAAAGTGGCCATATTATGCTCACTTTCAGGTTCATAATTGTATTTTTAGGTTGTACCAGAATAGGTTTACGTGGTTTAATTTTCAAAAAACACTATATTTTTGTTGTAGTGAACAGTGCTGCAGCTCCTCATTTCACCCTTTCATCATTTAATTTGATAGCATTTGAAAACAACAATTGCAATGGTTTTAAAACAGTATCCTGATTAAACTTTGACATACGTTCCTCTGAAACCTTACTATTAGTCAAAATAATTCATAATTTCAGCTAGATACAATTTAATTTATCTATAATAAGTTGGTGTTAGTGGTAGGGGCGGGGGGCGTTTATTGAGGCAAAAAAGTGTTTATTTTTGACCCGGGAGGACAACAAGTTGCATGGTCATCCAGAAGACAACCCAAGGGTTAAACATGTTGAAAGAGAATAGAAAAAGAGAAAGAAAAGAGTGGGGCACACTCTGGCTCCATATGCATTTCGTTATTAATTCTGATGACATTTTGGCCCTAAGGCCTTCTAATAAATAGAGAAATGCATATGGAGCCAGAATGTGCGACACTTTTTTCTTACTTTCAGGTCTACCTCATGTGATCAGCACCTCACGACAGCCCCTGATGTGCGTTCATTTTCTATATATTAAATATTTAATGATGTGCCATTTTACTTGTCAAACCCATGTCCTCATTTTACATATTCCTTTCATTATTAAGTTCAACAATGACCAAATATGACATTACTTTTTAATTGTAAAAGGAGTCAAGAAGTCAAATTGGGGTTACTAACAATTCATTGTATGTTCTTTAACAACAGACTGATTATACTAAGTAGTCATCAATGGAACAATAGCAATGGTCTTTGAACAGCTGCTTACATAAGGCATTACCTCCCAAATGATACATGACATATTACAGAATAAAAGTGTGTATTAAAAAATGTATAATTCTTTGATGATGTTTTATACTCAGAGGAAAGTGATAACAAAATAGGCCTGTATTTACTCTGCTACATACAGTATATATGGTTAAGTTGTAAGTATGATTTATTTCACATGTGTTGTTTGTGCTTCAGATTTGGTTTCAGAACCGCAGAGCCAAATGGAGGAAGGCAGAAACACTGAAGGATATAGAGCTGATGACCAGCCAGGACGTACAGCCAGCCAATCATCAGCTGCTTTATTATGAGGTAACACCTGACATATGACATACTGTATATTTGCCCATCGCAATTGTATTGAATCTTTCGTACACAAAATACAATAAAGGAAAAAATATGATATAAAAATATAAAATAAAACACAAATAAAAAAGAGCTAACAATTTCAACAATAATAAAGCAAAGTAAATAATAAAAAGAGGAAGGAGGTACTGTAAATAATAAAAACAGTTAAAGAATATATGTTTTTGACATTTATACCTGATGTTTCATTTATTCTATTTATTTATTTATTAAAAAAAAAAAATAATAATAATAATAAAAAAAAGGTTTTAACTTAATTTACTTTATATGATACCGGTATATACAGCCAAATATATTTTAACTTTTTTCAGTTTTGTTGTTTTTATTTGTCATATGTCATCCAGGGTGTGGGAAGGGAGGAGGGGAATTTTTAAAGACTGGTGCCAGTTGATAAATATCATTCCATACGTAGATATATGTATATAGAGGCTGATGGTTTCTTTTATTCTCAACCTAACCTCCAGTGTTGAAAAATATAATAATAAAAAAAATAAAATAAATTAAAGTGCTCATATTATGCTAATTTTCAGGTTCATAATTGTATTTAGAGGTTGTACCAGAATAGGTTTACATGGTTTAATTTTCAGACAACACCATATATTTGTTGTACTGCACATTGCTGCAGCTCCTCTTTTCACCCTGTGTGTTGAGCTCTCTGTTTTAGCTACAGAGTGAGACATCACACTTCTGTTCCATCTTTGTTGGGAGTTGCACATGCGCAGTAGATACTCACTCAGTCAGTGCTTGGGCATAGACATTAGTAACGGGGAGAGTGTAGACTAACGTGACAGATAGAACTAGGTGTGAAAGTTACGGACATGGCGGCAGTAGTTCAACCATACATGTTCGAACCAGAATCGGATCCTGAAGAAGGAGGGGAGTCTCCTGCAGAACCTGAGACTCAGAGAATTCAAATGTTTCGGCCGATGACATAGAAAGCCGTGCAGATTTTGACCAGCTCACTCAGAGACTGAAGGCAGGACACATTCAGAAACCGTATCTCACTCAAAACTGCATGGATGTTTTTTTTCCAAGTTTGTATGCGTGTGGAAGCAACAGAGACACAAAATAACACCCCAAAAAGTGATTTCTTCATAATATGGGCACTTTAAAGTAAAAAAGTAATTTAATATATATGTATATAAAACAGCAACAACAGCACTAATCATTACCATAACCGCTTGCATAGGGCTGGGCGATATGGAGGAAATCAAATATCACAATATTTTTGACCAAATACCTCGATATCGATACTGCAACGATATTGTAGTGTTGACTATTGGGGCTTTCACAAAATATTTACACAATGAGATTTTAGATAAATAATCATCAGTAATGTGGATATAATGACTAAGTGGGTAAAGGCAAATAATAGAACAGCTAAAACTGTCTGGTAAGTTCAGAAAATGACATCACTTTACTGTAATGCAGCCTTTAAAACCAGGAAAAGACAACACTTATACCATATTACGATATTACGATAGCCAAAATCGAATATAGACGATGTCTAGTCTCATATCACAATATCGATATAATATCGATATATTGCCCAGCTCTACGCTTGCACCATAAGATCAACCAGTAGTCTACATAATTATATGTTCACTTGACAAAGATTTTGTTTTGGAACAAGATACAATGACAACATGATTTTATAGTGGAAATTTGGCTTAAGCGTCATCTAATCAAAATTAATCATACTACATGGCACAGGTTAAGTGATCAGTGAGGTTAAGTACTGTATGTGCTCTCCCAGTTCTCCCAGAAACCCCATCTGCAGGCAGTGTGCTGGCTGCCATGCTGCTTACCCAAACCCCATCTATCAAGGCTGTTCCTCAGAGCGACATCCGCTCCGACACCCGCCTTGCTGACCAACACACATTCCCCAGATCCCAGGACTCTGTATTTTGACCCACTGGGGACAGACAGATAGCAACTTCTGTACAAATGATGACACCATTGTGTTAAATCACATGAGTATCTGGTGATATACTGCAGACTATAACCCCTAAATTATGTTTATGTAACAGTTTAATGGATGAACTTTAACTGCCAGATGTGTTGACTGTGTTGACAACTTGAAAATAAAATTAATGTTAACAACTGAACATTTTTTTCCATTACCAATAAAGTTGACCTTTAAGATGAATATCCTGGCTGGTTACTGGATGCAGTTAACTTTCATGTATGCAAGACCTTGTGATGAGTCTGTACTGATTTATTCTTACATGTCAAGGTTTGAGGACACTCAGTGCTGCGGCATGCTTCTTGGCAGAGAGCTGTATTTGTGCTGTGTTATTGTACATGACACCACACTTCCTTGTCTGAGATAAGATACAGCGCCGCCATAAACTGTTCATTCATTTGACTTTCTGACAACCTGTCCTTATCTTAATTTGAGCTGATAAATCTGGGTTATTGGCAGGTCAGCTTGGGGAGGGGAAGGGGGGGGGGGGGTTAGGGAACTTGTAGAATAGGATCAAAGGGGAAATACCAGCTGAAGGTATAGTCAGTCACTGTGTGTTGGTGCTGTAGTTAATCTTTTTTTTTTTTTTAAGATTATTTTTTGGGGGCTTTTTCCCTTTATTACATAGTGACAGATGATAGACATGAAAGGGGAGAGAGATGGGGGATGACACGCAGAAAAGGACAGGAGGTCGGATTCGATCCCGCACCGCTGCAAAGGACTCAGCCTACATGGGGCGCACGCTCTCACTGGGTGAGCTAGAGGACACCCCGCTGTAGTTAATAATTGTGGCTTGAATGAATAAAATACAAAAAGTGTATATGAACGTCTTGATTGATCTTTATTTATTTTGTTAAACAATATTACAAATCAGGCTACTGTACATGTATAATACAACCTTTCCTGTAATGATGTAACCACTTGTACTTTAACTGTGTCTGTGAAACTTGCTTGTGACAGCGATATTTTTCTGTGAAAAGGCCCCAACAATCACATGAACCTGCTCACATCCCCTTCTTTCCAAGAAATGTTATCTAGGCCATTTTTCAAATAATTAGCAGTTATAAGAAAGATAATGCAGCATCGCCTTCACTATCAATGCCATAACTCACTTGAGAGTACCATAACTGATTACATTTAGCAAGCCTCTGAGAGCGGGTAAACTTTTCACCCCGGTCATATCTTCTTTTATTGAACGTGTTTGCTGTCAGAGCGACTGTTCTGCTAGCTGCAGGGGCACGGCTCCACAAATAGTTGGTGGAGACCATCAAACAAGGCACACTGAAGCTAGACATGACATTTATCTGAATCATATGCCCTGGCCAAAACCAAAATATCAACATGTCCTTGGACAATTGCAGTAACAATTGCTCTTCATGACATGGAAGTGGTAGATTATACATTAATTGCCGTTATCTGTATTCAGGACCAAGATGTTAAACATCAGATACCACTCAAATATAGATTGTAGGTTGTAAATGTTTTTCTACCCAACATATTTTCCATATAATTTTCAAACCATTTTTGTTGGTTGACTGGCTGGTTGCCTGCGCATGCTGAATAGGTTTCCCCTATGTATGTAAGTGTCCAATTAAAGAAAAAAGCTGTAATTTCACTAAAGTTGCAGCAGCATGTCAGACGGTGAAGTAAGAAAAAGATTCAGGTAACGTATTGACCAACAAACTTTATTTTAGAAACAGCATTTACTTAAGCCTCCATTAAAATCATTACAATACAAACATACCCCACAACCCACCCACACACTCAACACAGCCTTCTGTAGCAGGTTATATTCACTTTTGTCTACAATACCACCAGCTTGCAACCAACTAGTCTCGCATTGCCAGACCTTCCTCCACAGCGCTGCGGAGGAGGAGCATGCTGCTCAACCCACCAAGCAACAGCCAAGGTTTAGCTTTAAAAAAAAGGGAAACTTTAATATAATATATTTAAATTGTAAGTATAAAAAAGGAAAGTTGACATCATATATATACTACCGGTCAAAAGTTTGGGGTCACTTAGAAATTTCCATTCCACTCCATTCTAGACAGAATACCAGCTGAGATCAGTTGCATTGTTTTTTTAACCAGGGTAGCAGTTTTCAGATTACATTATGTGTTTACATAATTGCAAAAGGGTTCTCCAATGTTTTCTCAGTTAGCCTTTTAAAATGATATCAGATTAGTTAACTGAATGTGCCTTTGGAACATTGCACGAATGGTTGCTGATAATGGGCAATGTAGATATTGCATTAAAGATCAGCCACTTCTTTCTACAACAGTCGAGAACACTTTTACAATTATGTAAGCACATAATGTAATCTGAAAACTGCTGCCCTGATTAAATAAACAATGCAACTGATCTCTGGTATATATATATATATATATATATATATATATATATATATATATATATATATATATATATATATATATATATATTATTTATAAAAAATAATATATAAATATATTATATTATAAATAACAGCATAAAACTGGACATGCAAAATGAAAACAATCCTGTTACTCGCTCTTCCATTGAGAAATTATTTATTATAATTCATGTAAGGTTTTTAGCCATAACCAGTGCATAACTATATATTGTAAATACTTCGAGCATGCAGGACAGTAAATCTTGCACTGATACAGGTCCTATAAAAAGCTGGAAATGTTATGTCTCTGTCTCACAGCAGAGGACAGGTGGCGCCCTTTCACTTATGAATAAGCAGAAATGCTGCTCTCTGTTTTCTGAGTGTCACACAGAAGCCACTGACCTGATTTTAAGTCGCAGGGCTTCATCTATCAGCTGGTATGGTCGTTCTAATGATATTTATCTGCTGTTAGGTGATATTAATAATAATGCAGAGAAAAATATAATCGTTCGTATTTTATTTTATTTTTTTTAATTGTGTCTCCATTGCCTGTCTGGTTCTCTCAGGAGAGGAGGGGGGTGGGGGGGGGGGGGCGGATATTCAGCATCTCTCAGCCTCCGCCCGCCTCTGTGGATCTGTCCAGAGCGGTGGAGAGACGGGAGGAACCGCAGAGCGACAGGGGCACAGACAGAGACACAGAGAGAGAGGGGCGATGGCCGCGGATGGAGTATGCGGGGAATCGGCGGATCAGTACCGGGCCCAGTTGGAGCGGCTCACCCAGGAACTGGCCGAGGCGAACCGGGAGAAGATCCGGGCTGCGGAATGCGGTCTTGTTGTCCTGGAGGAGAACCAGGCGCTGAAGCTGAAGTATGCAGACCTGGAGATCGAGCAGGAGACTCTCAGGAAGGAGTTGGAGCAATTGCAGGAGGTAAGAGAATTTGCTGCTGTTGCTTTTTTGGACACTGTGGCCCGCGAGCGCACTGCGGGCAGGTGTGTGTGACCAGCTGCACTGCCATAGCTGGGGTCCACCTAGTTTTATATACAGTCTATAGTGTCCACCTAACGCAAACATGAGTGATGATGTCTTGTTTGTTGCGTTCATATGCACGCAGCGGAGTGGGGAATGGGAACCAGCAGTTATGTGGTCTCCAGGATCCCCAAACATACTGAATGATGTTTAATATCACTTACATTTAATCTAGTTGGAAATAATTTCGTCTGTGGACGTTTAACGGTAGGCCTATCTATTCTCATAATGCTATAGGTTTCATCCCCTGAATCTGTTATCATGAAAAAGTGAATAATTGATGTTGTTTCTCTGCAGTGAATCTATTGGCAGCAGTATTAGACATTGTATTGCAAGCCTAGGACTCTGCAAGAACACAAAAACACCCCCACCTCCCACACCATTGTGTTTCATTGTTTTAAGAGTCCTTCCCTGTGTGTGGGTGTGTGTAGCAACCGTCATTACTTTCAGGCAACTCTCTACTTGGGACTCTGACTGAGCCTTTTGGTGTTTTGCCAAGATATAGTTTTTTTTCTCTGTCAGAAAGCTCTCAGTAATTGGATCTTCAGAGTTGTCCACTGCAGTATGTGCAGTGGCTCGAAGATACAACGACGTCGAGACGTACTGTGAAGATGGAGGTTTTTAGATAACACACACACATTTTTACTCCTGTACCAAAATGCTGTGCTGTTGATGCATTATCTGTCTGTAACATACTTTAAAAGTCCACATGCCAATGCTTTAAGGTGGAGAAAAGTGCTGTGTGATCCAGACTGAATAATACATGGCTGTGTATAAACATTCAGTCATTAATGCATACATGCATATAGTAACAAGAGACGGATGCTGACAGGGCTCAGAGCCAAATCCTGTGTAGTTAAACTTTAATTTTCGTAGCTCTAGAAATGTCAGCTGCTGTTACAGCAGCAGTGCTCTTTGTTGTGATCTGTCATCTGTTAACATCTGCACACATTTTATTCTCTGCTTCCCAACCTGTCTGTCTGTCAGTCTGTCTGTCTGTCTGACTGTCTGTCTGTCAGTCTATCTTTCTGTCTGTCTGTCCTTGCTCTCGCCTGAGAGAGGGAACATTTTCCCGAGGTGATATTACTTCCACAGGAAGAAACACCTCCTGCTTCCTATCTGAATATGAATAATATTATGAATATGAGACTGAATGGCAGAGTGCAAACCTGCCAGTACAATAACATCACATCTACCCCCGCCGTACTCTAGGACAGGTGCATTATAAAAGGGCACGGAAACTACAGATGGAAATTGCAATTGCTTCTGGGACTGAGTGGCCTAGAACTGTTGGTTATTCCTATAAAAGGCCAAAAATCAGTTTCGCCATGCTTTTTTTCTTTCATTAGAGAATAGATTGTTTCACCTGTTTCGTCCAGTCAGTGTTCATTTTCACAAAAAAAACTGATGAGTATGTCTAACCAGATATTGAGTTATTTATATATGCTCAAAACAGACAGCAGACTACTGCATCATATGTGTAAAAACAATCACTTCATGCCTAATGCATGTATTTTTCTTTGATTTGCTTATGCCATTGTGTGTGCAGGTGTGCATGTGCAAGCTGGCCAGATTTGCAAGTGTGTTCATACTGTGTTCGCATATGTTCCGTGGTGACACATATGTTCTGCATGTACTGGTTGTCTGCCCTCAGTCCAAGTCCCAGCTGGTGGAGAACAACTCTGCTTGTACTACACCCCCCCCCCCCCCCCCCCCCCCCCCCACACACACACACACACACACATGGTTGAGTTTTTTATCTGGCCATATTTAATATCAGTCACAATAAAATGACATAATGAAAGGCCATGATGACAGGGAGAAACAGACCAACATCCTCCAGTGGAAATCTTTGCTGCAACTAACGATTATTTTCATTATTGATTAATCCACCAATTATTTAACCCTTGTGTTGACTTCGGGTCACATTGGCCCATTTTAATTTTTTGTTTTATATCAGAAAATATTGGACGTAGAAATAAGTGCTGAAAATGTGTAGAAGAAAAATTTTAAAATTTTAAACGTTGGAAAAAGCAAAAACAAATGTCAGAAATAAAGTGTTTTTTTCAAGGTTGAAACGAAGACAACACAAGGGTTAATTACTTTCTCCTCTCACAGTTTACGAGAACCTAAGTTGACATTTTCAAATAGCTTATTTTATTCGACCACTAGTCCTAAATCCAAAGAGGTTCATTTCTGCAAATTCTCCCAATTTACTGTAATTTTTGGCATTTTTGCTTAAAAATGACTTAAACTATTATTCAATTGTTTACTGTAAATAGCTACCAAATAATTTTCTAAAATCTAATACAGACAAAGATGTTTTTTCTTTTTTTAATTATTCATGGCCAATTTGCTTGTCTCCTCAATTTAAAGAAAATGAGGGGGAAAAATGAATATTTCCTTGACATGACGTGGTCATGGTCGTGGTTTTGCGTTGATCTTTAGGAGAAGCTGTGTGCATATCTTTGCTGTCTGCAGGGCCCAAGCAGAAATTGAATGCAAAGAGCGTGTTTTGGTTCTAAAAGCAGAAGTGTTTCCTTGCTCTGTAGTGTCCTCGCCCCCCCCTATATATTTTCCCTTCACCCAGCTCTTTCACTCAGCCTCCTCCTCGTCTCTTTCTCTCTCTTTCCCTGCCTGCCGGCCCCATCACTCTCTCATTCCTTGTATCTGTGTGTGTGTGTGTGTGTGTGTGTGTGTGTGTGTGTGTGTGTGTGTGTGTGTGTGTGTGTG
Organism: Zingel zingel; assembly: GCA_023566125.1. NCBI lineage: Eukaryota > Metazoa > Chordata > Actinopteri > Perciformes > Percidae > Zingel > Zingel zingel. The sequence goes on from CM042320.1 coordinate 27,024,491, forward strand.
TGTGTGTGTACTGTATGTCTCTGGATTGCTGCCTAAGCAGTGACGGAGACACCATTACCCCGTGGTTCTGGCTTGTTAGTGCTGTCTCTGGGCAGATCAACCTCAGATAGGACACAGTAAGAGGATGCCGCCACTGCAGAGTGGGAAGAGCAGTGTGTTCATATGGCGTAAAGTGATGTTTTAATCACACTGTAAACAAGGTAGATTGAGAGCACTTGAAGAGCAGTCTTGTATTCATAAAGTAATTGTATGCCCTGTACTCACTTATTAGTTAGTCTTAGTCTCTAATCTCCTTTAGTCTCTCTAATTAGTAAGTCTTTTTAGTCTCCCACACAAAGAAAATAATCTTTTCCTTTTAAACATTTTAACTCATAGGTCTGGATTAGATTTAGGTTTAGGGGTTAAGTCATTTCAGCTAACTCCTCTTTTAATCTCTTATACATTTTAAAAAGTCTGCAGAAGAATTGGCATTTGTGATGAGTTGAGAAGAGGCAGGCAGTTCACAGGTCAGTTATGTTCTCAAGTCTTTAGGCCAAGAAAGATTTCAAAATAAATCTTCACACGGCAACTTCAGTCATAATTCATCAGGTTAGCATGAAATCTTCAGCTCCAAGACTGTGTTTTTTATGTTTCTTTCAGCTGTGTAGTCATCCGTCTCCTCGATGCTATTCTTGGTAGAGTCTGCACACACTCAACATTCATGACTCACAGTATTTTCTGACATTGAACTTGAAAATTGCCGTAGATAGCCATTGCAGTAAACATTGTGCTATGACTTTTCTTAGCGATTTGACTAATGGTTGTCACGAAAAATCACAAAACACTGTGATTGATTTCCACATACACAACAATATAAAAAGATGCTGCAAACAGAGCTGAAACCCAACCCTCTTTGGAACCATTTTGCTTCATCATACTTTCACATAGGAAAAGTATTCAAATCATACTGGTCACAAGACTTTTTGATAGCTAGCACAGTTTTACACAAACACAGTTTACATTTTATGATTTTTTAAGAAGTATGTTGCACATAAACCTCTAAGATACAGCCACTGCTATTAATACTACCTGGTGATATTAGCACTAATACCAATGCCTGAAGTAGTAGTAGTACTATTACTGCCACAAAAACACTATCACCCGTAGTGCTTCAGGTACTACTGGTTGAATGCTATCACATCCAGTGTCTTACAACCATTGCTCCCTGACATTTACTTGGCAAACATCCAGAATCTGAAAACTGGGATACTGGGATATGCACCAAGCAGCTGGATTCTCGCGATCACACGAAATTCTATCTTCTCAGGCCTCATCTTCAAATTTAACCAGATACAATTGTTCTTTGCTTTTGGAAAGCCTGGTCTGGTCCTGGTGCGCAGGGAAATTATCATGTTGCAAAGTATGTTATTAAAGTGCATTATTCTCAAGGGTCAGCTGTCAAATTCACAAATAGCAACAACACACGTTGACTGTTCTGTAGATGATTGATTTGCTGTCAGCCCATTCCCTCTGGGATTTTTCTCCACATTATATGCATAAATCAAGTTAATATCATGCGACTGCACGGTTATCAGGCACCAGTGATGAGGGTGTGAAGCTGTTGCTTGATTTGGCCTCCTTCAAAATAAATTATGAAGTCCAGTGAAGAACCTGTCAAAGTCACACTGGTTTTCAAACCTTCTGTGTCTCATACAGTAAAGAACAACACACAACCAAAATATATTAGAAATGAGGAGTTACAGACATCCGGGTAGCTCCGTTGGTAGCGTGTGCGCCCCTATTTAGAGGTTTACTCCTTGACGCAGCGGGCCTGGGTTCAACTCCAACCTGCAGCCCTTTACTGCATGTTGTTCCCCCCTTCTCCCCTTTCGTGTCTTCAGCTGTCCTGTCAAAATAAAGGCCTGAAATGCCCAAAAAATAATTTTTAAAAAAGAAAAGAAAAAGAAATGAGGAGTTACATTTCCAGAGGCGTTTAACATATTTCCCCAAACAACTGTTAACAACTGCAGTTACATTACTGCTGAAGCAGACAAGTTACTGTTTGGTGTTAGACAGGGAGGACACATCTGGAATTTTTTTCTTTAAAGTAGGGAATCACCATTGAAGAAAAGGCTTAGCGAAACGTAAATACTTCCTTATATTATAAAAAAGAAGCTCAGTACACCCTGGTGAGTTTGATGGGGCCTCCATTAAAGGACAACAATTGCGAAAGAGAGCAGCTGTGGTTGTAGATCAAGCTTTCCTGCATGAGGAGAAAAGATACATTACAGGTTTCTCTCCCCTCCCCTCTGCTCTTGCTCTTCTTTTACATTAGTTTGGTCTCGAGAAAGGGCAGTAAACATGGATGGAGGGGCTGAATCAATATCTCATGAGATGGTGTTACTCCCTTCTTTGGGTTTTATGCTCTACACCATGAGCCCACCATCCCCCTCCTCATCTCCTGTGGCGCTCCCCCCTCCCCATCTTCCCCAGTGGTCCCTCCCTGGAGTGAAGTGGGAATTATGCATTGATTTGTGCTCTGTGTGGTGAGAGTATATCATGTCTGAGCTAAGCTGTGTAAAGTGGATCATACGGAACAGCTGTTGAATCAGTCACTTTCAAAGCTTTTTTTAGAGATGAAACTGTGTCTGGCACCGGGGTCTGCTGGATGGCAGTGATGGAAATAAAGCCAATTTAAAGGGATACTTTTAATCCAGCTCTGTGTCATCTTTGTGTGGGCAGTGTGTTTAGATGAACAGAGTTTGTTCTCCCTCCGTGGCGCCAGTTCACAATGCTCGCAGATATCTGTCGTGAGCTAGGAGCTCCATGTGCTGTGGCCATGGAGGGAATCCAAAAAACATTCATCTGCACACACTGCCCACCCTGCCATGACACAGAGCTGGGTTTTAAACAGGAAACATCTCTTTAAGTAATTTAAGAAATGTATAGCCCACTCAACAATGTCTTTTAAAGTCATGGTGGTTATCTGAAGCGTAACCATTAAACAATTACTATATTGTTCCTTCAGTTTAAATGATATTGTTGTTTGGAGAAAAGAAACTGCTCTTTGTGTATGCTAGGTGGTGTTGACCTGTGACCTTTAGCAACAGGCTCAGGGATGCTGTTGAGCATATATATAAGGACCTGTCTGCCCTTGTGTTTGGCTGTGTTTTATATGGGTGGGGGTGTGTTTTGTCAGGACCTAAAGGGAAGGTCATTTGTCTTTGTAGTTGAGTCACACATCAGGAACACTTTTCCTGCATGTGTGTATGGCTCTTCCTTTTGTTTTTTTCTCTCCTGTGTCCGTATGCGTAGTGTGTGTGTGTGTGTGGGGGGGGCTTGGCTGCAGATGTTGCGATTGAGACCAGAGAGGGAGGGGCGGCAGGATAGAGTGGTGGTGGTGGTGAGTGACTCCAGCCCATCAGTCGGGTCTCTTTGTTGTTTCAGGTTTTTATGGTTGCGCTGACTTGATAGAGAAGAGGGGAGGAAGAGAGAAAGTGGGGGCTGGTCGCTGCATAGAGAATGATTTAGTCAACAGAACTCCACCACATTATTTGGCTCCGTTATTTCATTCTTTTAAACTCTTATTATTTTTCTTTTGTTCCTTTTTCTAAAATCTCATGAGTCTCACATGAAGAGAGAACAGGACTTAAAGAAGCTGTTCTCTCTGGAGAGACCCTTCAGGCCCGCCCAGCCCTGCATAGATTATGTTTTTAAGAAAGCACTTTTTACTGCAGTGAAATACAGTAGTTGGTAAGAGGGAACAGGACTTCCCTGCCTGCAGGCTGCTGTATTGATTAGTCGTCTATTTTAGCTGTGTGTGCTGCAAACTCTGAAAGCGTAGCAAAAAAGCAGCCTGTTCTCTCACAAGGAACATTTTTGGTTTTGCAACACAAGGATCTTCCATGTGTGAATTTAAGAACTACGGTTGTGACATCTGCTGCTTATATTTATAGTTATTGTCCACATGGTTTCTTGATTTTACAAATCAGCAATTTAAAGCATCACTGATTTCAGTTATTCTGCCTTTTTTGTGTCTAGAGTGATTTTGTTTCAGCTCCTGTCTTCTTTCATGCTTACCATCTCTGCATGCCGGGGAAAGAGAAGCCTCCCATCTAGATGACCAGAGGCCATTATAGCCAGCAACGATGTAGAGCAAGGACGAGCATGATCCTCTGAATTTCCTGCCTATGCCCCCCTCATAACAATTAAAGTGCACATACTCACTGGCCTGCGTGAGCACGTGCACACCCAGACATGCACTTATACTGTTATGGGTGCGCGACAGAATCAGGGTCAGTGGATTTGCCTTTGTCACTTCTATGCTGTTAGGGGATGTAAAGGATCAGGCAGGTATTAAATCATCCCCTAGTTAACCCATTTAATTAACCCTATCCTCAATCACAAGAGAACTGATGATGTCAAGTGAGGTCATTAAAACTGAAAGGGTATATATATATATATATATATATATATATATATATATATATATATATATATATATATATGTGTGTGTGTGTGTGTGTGTGTGTGTGTGTGTGTGTGTGTGTGTGTAGCTGTTGTGGGCCTGCTTTTGGAAGGTTTGGAAAATGCTTAAAAAAACATAATAGGCCTGAGGATGCCTGCCTCCATTTTAATTGCATAAGTATGGCTATACTGTGTCTCTTTGCTTGATAAATTACTTAAACAATCAATCAGTTATCAAGCAGAAGAAGTGAAATTAGCCCTTTCTCAAAACCTTTAGTACTTACAGTATTTCAAATCCAGAGGTTAAATTCTAGCTAAAAAAAAATGAGAATGAGAAGGAACAGAAACGTTTGAATGTAGACAAGATACTTAAACAGAGAGCAGAGAACCTAGTAAATACATCCATGTGCCTGATGAAATGCTACAGCTAACATCACCTTATTGGGGTGGCAGTATTAGGGAGTTGGGTTGAAAACCAGAGGGTCGCTGGTTCAAGTCCCCGTATGGACCGAAGTACGGAGGTGGACTGGTAGCTGGAGAGGTGCCAGTTCACCTCCTGCGCACTGCCAAGGTGCCCTTGAGCGAAACACCGAACCCCCCCCCGAACCGCTCAGGGCGCCTGTTCAGCAGTCGCAGCCCACTCACTCTGACATCTCTCCATTAGTGCATGTAAAAGAACCTGAGCATGTGTGTAACAACAACAGCATGTAAATTATAATTTCCCCATTGGGGATCAATAAAGATTATACAATTAAAAAAATATTAGTAGCTTGTACAATGATTCCCACAGGTCTGCAGGCTTGGCATGGAGGCTGCACAAAAGCACTGAGTCACCCAGAGGCCCCCTGTGTCAATACCAAGAGGGTCACTGTGTGCAGACCAGCCTTTCCATTGTAGTCAGTGTTTGTCTGGCTTGGCTGAGCCCTCTTTATCTGCAGAGACCCTCTACAGAGATAGGAGACAATGTTATCAGTTGAATCTGTATCCTGCCGTTGTGTCTCTCTCACTTGTGTGCCTCTGGCTGCCACTCTGGGTGTGTCTGCTGGCACTAACACCGAATACCAATCAGCCTGTGAGCTTTCAAACACTTCTTTTTTATTTCTAAACGCCATCATCATTACTCTCTGCACACTCGTCCAAGCTCACTTCCCCTCGTCATGATTTCTTTCTTGAACCTTAGATAACTTGTCCCATGAAATACTTCTCCCACTTAATCAAGCAACGAGATGGCAAAGGGATGAAGGACTGTAGGGAGGAAGCTGTGTAAGAAGAGACTAGGAGAACAGGTCAGTCTCCACACTCCCTACATTAGCGCTCTAATTCGTCTTCAGCCCCGGCAAGTCCCTGAACAGTTGACTCACTGAGGAGGCCCAGTACTTAGTTGAGGCTCATAATGGAAATGGTCTTTTGTCATTTATTGTAGGATGATTATGATGGAGGGGATAAATAAAAATATAAGTGTTATAAGTTAGTATGGCAAACTTACACAATTTGAGTGGCACTGTAGGGAAGTGAAGAAGAGTTCAGTTGTAACGTTGGTATATTCACTATCCACCAGCAAAAGTGAACTGCTGTTTATTCACACAAAAGTATGTTGAATGATACTTAGTTCTGTATGACAGTGTACTAGAGCTGGGCGATATGGAGAAAATCAAATACATCCATGTCAATATTGTGGCGATATCGTAGGGTTAACTATTGGTGCTTTCACAAAATAGTTACACAATGAGAGTTTTGATAAATAATCACCAATAATGTGGATACAATGACTTAAGTGGGTAAAGGCAAATAGTAAAACAACTAGTAAGTCTGGTAAGTTCAAAAAATGACATCACTTTACTGTAAGGCAGCCTTTAAAACCAGGAAAAGACAACACTTGTGTCCTATCACGATATTAGGATATCCAAAATCTAAGACGATATCCCGCCTCCTTATTAATATCGATATAATGTCGATATATTGCCCAGCCCTACAGTGTACTTTATACTCTCAGCCTCATGTTTATCTATTCTCATTGAACATCAATGTGTCCTCACTGTTACGGCCTTACACGCTAACTCATGGCAGGTATGCTGCAGCCAAATAACAAATATAAAGTTGCATATGGTTTGTGTGCAACTATGTGAGTGAATAAATGTGCCGCTGCAATATGGTAACGCTGTGTCCTAGACATATCCTCTCCCTCAGGGTACAACCTGATAAACATTGATTCACAGATGCTTACACACTCATGGACACTATATGAACAGAATGAAAACAAGGCTAACTAGAATATTTCAGTGATCATGATCTCTTAGATAACATAACAGTACAAACAGCTTATTTAACTAACTTCCTTTATTCTCGAATGCTTTCCTATTTCTTTCGTTCTGTTCCTAATTTCTGAAAGAAAAAACGTTTTCAGTCAAATAACGTTACTGCCGCCAAAATACCTTTATAATCTTTAAATACTTTCATAACCTCGGAGCAATGAATACCTCCGCTAAGTGTGCTTTACCGGTGTTTCTGACCGTGAGTAGCTGCAACTTAAGTATGTGACGCAAATATGTAATGGCAGGTGTATTGTTTAGGAGCTAAGGAAGCGCAGTGTCAAGTGTGAAGTTGTTTGGGTGAGCAGTTCTCGAGAAAGCTGTAAGCAGCAATACCACAGGCCAAGCAATTGGCCACCCGAAACAGGCATGTTTTGAATGGGCAATGCACTAGTTTCATTTTAAATTGAACACCTCTGGGTGTTTTCCTCTTCCTTCCTTCCTTCCTTCCTTCTGTCTGTCTGTCTGTCTGTCTGTCTGTCTGTCTGTCTGTCTGTCTGTCTGTGTCGGGACACTCAGACAGGGCACTCAGCATTAAAGCCTGATCTCCTCCTTCTCACTCAGTGCTTTTTTGTATTTTCCATTCCCACCCGATGGTTCTTGTTCTCTCTCCAAAAGAATGGCAGGAGTCAGGGATGAATACCAGTGAAGTGCATGGACATGTGTGCCTGGAGCCATGTGTATTTTTTAATATGTGTTTGTGTGCTGGAATAGCATAAAGGGTAGGCCATGTGTTTTTGTGGTTGACTTGTTCATGATCTACTGCAGGGCGCATTACCAAGCAGAGAGAAAGCTACATATGACACACTTGCAGCTGGTACAGTTTGTGCAGTTTGTTAGTGTTTTTCCTGTCTGCTCACGCTGATCAGAGCCTTCTTTATACAGTAAAGGCAAAGCATAACATCCTGTACGCCTCTTTATATTGTGTGTAAATAACTTTAGATCCCAAAAAGTAGAAGTAGAAGATATAATACTTGTCATCGAGGCAGCAAGTAGTAGTTATGATCCACTGTTTATTTTCGTTCTGGGTTAGTGTGCCGAAGCCATGATCGTAGATGATATGGAGGGAGTTAGGAGGAGAGGAGAATGTAAGGATGGATTTGAGGAGAAAGGATAGGAAATAAAGATTCAGTTGGGATCCAACAAATCTTCCGCCCCAGCTGCCTCTCTGTCTGTCTGATTCAATGTCCATTCAGCCAGACACAGACTGAGCACACATAAGTGATAAGCATTCTGGGAAATAATCCAGGCATCTTTCTTTTAAGGAGTAGACTTGAGCCAAATTGAATCACTTTAACAAGCCACATCTTTTTAACTAGAAACAGCCTGTCCCCTGGCAGACCTTTCAGCTTCACACAGCATGTACTGTACACATTGTGTTGGTGAGAATGCGACAGATGTGACGCTATTGTGGATTTCTTGTAACTGGCAGGGATTTTCCTCTATAAATCACATTAAGGCATTATAGAGTTCTTTTTTTCCTCGAGTGTCAGCATAATAACATATTGTTATCAGAGGAATAATAGGCTTCGCTGCTCTAATTAAAAAGGACAAACAGAAAGCAAGGCAATTCGCATGTACCCTCTTTACTATCTATAAAACATTCATATCACATCAGCTCTAGCTAAATGTTTATGTTACAGTAATTCTTTAATAGAAGAGCTTTCTACCAACTGGGGAAATTAAAGGATTGAATAGCCTGGGCACTTATAATACAAACAATAAACATCCAGGGCTCCTGGTGGCTTAAAGCACACACACACACACACACACACACACACACACACACACACACACAGGCACACAAAGCAATGCCGGTACTGCAGCTTCCTTATTTGAACTTTATTTTTAGGGATCGTATGCATTATCTTGTGATCTTTATGTTTTTTTCATTTTATTTCTTCTTCACAAAGAACAATACATTTTGTATGCATACACAGTTCAAACAGTTTAAACATGTGTTGCCGAATTGTTTTTAATAATGCAATTACTTCTAATCATGTGTTTTACTTGTTAATTTTGTTAGTGTGACTGACCTCCATTCTTGCTGGGCTGTGATTACCCAGCTTCCCCTCGCTTGTAAAAATGTGCTTGTGTGTTTTTATAGATGACAGATCCTTGACTTGGCACTTTTCCCTGTGGCTGAGAAGCACATGGAGATGTTTTCTGTGTCCTTGTGAAAGGGCGAAATATGCCAGGGCAATGTTTCCCATAAACCTGCATTAGTGGCTCATCATGGGTTTTAAGTACATCAGAGTTATAGGATACTAAATATACTAAACTGAACAGGAGTTGTATGTATTCAACTTCCCTTAGCCTTACTCTGATTGGGTGTCCGAGTAAGCCTAACCTTTGAGCAATACTTAGTAACTTCTATTTAAAGGGGCACGCCACCGATTTCACACATGAAGTTCAACTCACGTGTCAAAAAAGTAGTAATGAGCCTGCAAAAACATTTGTATAATATTTTCTGTGGCCCTGGGGGGAGCTTTCTAACGTTTGAAAAATTACCCTGGTGATGTCATTGGGATGTCATCAGGGTTACCTCAGCTTGGGCTTGATATTTAAGAATTTTAACAGAAAGCCTGCATTACAAACTGGAGTTGTGTGGAGTTTGAAAGAAGTGGGGTTTTAAGAGGGAGTGAGGGTCTAATGAAAGACGTTATTGGGTTGCATTATAGGAAATGTAGGATCCATTGTTTTGATCCATACTAGAAAATGTAATTCAGGATGTGTCAGCCTCTTCCACTTTGATTTTGACCTTTCTTTTTTAAATCTGTCTCTTGTGATTCCCCTAACTTTGTGATACTAAATGACTGGAATATCCCTTTAAGACACATACTGTAGCTGTTCTTACTCTGAGCAACTGCAGCAGTAAACTTGGATTTCTTGATTACCAACATTACAAGTGAGTTAATGAACATTATAATGAGTGTGCATATTTCTATTACAGAGTAATCATGCAAGTTAATTACTGTTTTAGATGCATGGCCATAACTAGGGTTGCAAAATGATGTAAAGGTTATTGACTAACCAAACTAAAGAAACATCATCAATTTCATTTTTAATTGACAGTACTGCCAGACCATAGACAGGCAGCAATTTGTGAAGTGGAAACTGTTTCTTACTGTTCTGCTGCTCCGTTTACCTCGCCAGACTTGTGTACTGCAGTCCAACATGTATTTGTCAAAAAGAAATGAGTGAGTCAGGATTACTTCTCGTTTGTCTGTGTTTTGTCCACTCAACTCAGACTGATGTGTGTTTATGTGTGTTGTGTTGTTGTGACTGGATGTTGACACATCGCATGCAACTTCGGACTTATGTCTCTTCTATTTATTGCACTCTTGATGCTGTTCTTCTGAGATTTTTTTAGGAGATTCATTCTGAGCTGTCGTTGTTTTTCCTGTTGGTCTTTTTTTATGGATTATTTGGCTTGGTCTTCAACACTTGTGGCATTGGCATAGCATGCTTTACAACTGATCATCAAGCAAATCCATGACAAAGTGTATGACATGCCGCAGCAAGAAACAATCTGTCTGCTCTCAGACATTCATTTCCACACACACAGAGTTCTCCTCATGGCGCTGACAGCTATGTGGCTTCTCAGCAGCAGTCCTGCATGTCTCTCTCCATGGTACTGAAATCCCAGATGTGGTTGGCTGGGCCAACCATCTGGACAGGACACAACAGTGTGTGTGTGTGTGTGTGTGTGTGTGTGTGTGTGTGTGTGTGTGTGTGTGTGTGTGTGTGTGTGTGTGTGTGTGTGTGTGTGTGTGTGTGTCTGTGTGTCTGTGTGTGTCTGTGTGTGTGTGTGTGTGTACCCTGATTAGAGCTATGCAAGAAGCATTTTGGGTCAAACCTGTGATCCAGATTTAAGGCTGGCCTGTCTCAAATTGAGCAGTACAGGTGGCACATTTCTCATCTTGTATTTTCATAAAATACCAACGGGTTAGTACAACTACACGATTTTAATCGGTCTTTAATCCACATCTATCATGGTACAATTTAAATCCTCAATTTTATTTTATTTTCTCTCTCTTTCTCTGTCTCATTATCCATGAATTACTTTCTGACTCTCGCGATCTCTCGAGTGATTAACAAGTGATTAAGGATATTCTGTCCCAGTCATTAAATAATATTTTAGGTCTAATTAAAATCCACATTAATTAGAACCTAAATACAGAAGGGCACATTCATAGATTATAAATAGTTTATGTATAATATAATAATATTATAATATTATAATGTTTTTTCTTGCTCTTTTTTTGCTCTCTGACCTTTTTAATTTAATAAAGTCTAGACACCTTGCTATCTATAACTTATAAATAAACTTGTTTTTACAGTGTATGCTGCTGGGTAAACCTGATACGTCCACTTAATTATGAACGTTTGGTGGTGATTAATTGCTGATGTAAAAATAATTCACTCTTCTTCTCCATCCTGGGTGAAAAAAATAGACTCCTGGTATATATATAAACACACCCACAGGTCCTCCCCTGACTCCTAATTAGGATCTGCAACAGACAGGGAAGGATTTCAAGGTTGCACACGCTCCTCCTCTCACACTGGTGCAGCGGTTGGTTTATTCTCTCTGTCTGCTCCTATTTCCATGGCCCGAGGGATGAATATCTATAGAGGGGGACTCTATTGTATAGACTTCATCCACTGAGGCACAGAAGGCTGAGGAGCCTCAAGGTTGAATGCATTATGGGGTTTTCAGTACGCCAAAACGAGCCGGCTGCCAATCTATGACTCCATGTTAAAATCATCCTGAGGAATAGTATTAAACTTTAATGTTCGGCACTGTTCTTCACATGTTATCTGGCTTGAATAAATGTGTTATGTTTTCTAATTAGGACACAGATACAGGGCCAATGCAAATCCATCATTATAATGATACCGCATGCAGTATTGTTAGTGACGTTCATGTGATTAGCCTGAAAAATACAGAGCTGTCAGTGTTATTTTTAGCCAACCAGAAACTATGGTGCACCAGCATCAGGAGGGCCAGAGCATACTGTGCTCCTTTATGCTTATGTGTAAATATTGAGCCTCAGCCACCAGTGTTCACTCACTGTGACTTCCTTCAGGAGGAGCAGTAGGCAGATGGAGCGAGCGGACTTTTGAGGAGCACGGCTCAGCCTATAAAGAGGATTGTTATAAAACCATCTGCTTCTCGTTACGCATCCAAGACCCACCGATAGAGTGCTTATTCTTTGGTCAAATATTTCCTCAACTAAATCATACATTAAGGTTTTTTTTTTTGTATTTAGGCAAAGTTGTTGCACAGCTGATCCTGTTATAGTATGCTAGGGTTAGGGTGGGTTAGGGGTTAGGCGAACATAGGGCCTAATTTTGGAAAAGAATCTTAGAAATGTGGGAACATAGAGCTGTGGGAACATAGAGCTGTGGGAACATAGGGCCTAATTTTCAGTGGAAAAAAAACTTTTTTTAGTAAACTGACTGCATGCTCTCACTGTTTCACTTCCTGCCTGGCTGTCCGGACAGCCCGCAGCTCGCATGAAAATAGACCTGGTGCGTATCTGGAACGCTTACGGAACGCTGCCGAGTTGCGCCTAGTGGAGAAATGCCTGTAACTCTTGACAAGAAAGCAACTAAGAATATTTTCAAACATGTTGAACTATTGCTTTAGGACATATAACAATTATGCATTCAGAAGTTTGGCATATTTTGCTAAAGACATGTTTATATTCCTCAAACTATGTCACTGAAAAAACTCAGGTATTATTTTAGCATCTGTACCAAAACATTTCAAACGTTTCCCGGCCCTTTCTGTTTGCAGTTGGCCCCCAGTCACAGTACAGTGAGTGTAAATCTTGCTCTCTCCTTCGACTTCATGATATTAACAGTGCAACAGCGGGACCCTGTGGGTCTAGATTTTTTGCTCGTCCTCCGTAGGGCTCAGCTGTTGCTGTGACGCCTGCTCGGACATTGACTGCCTCCCATCTGACATGAGAATGCAAGCTCATTCAGTTGCACTGTGCTTGGAATTAATCAGCTTTTTTGTTCATGAGGCCCTCCCTCTTAATCGTTCACTACAATCACACTGTGCCTCCCCAGAGAGTGAGAGAGAGGGCACAGGGGCTGAGTGAACTAGAGAGTGTGAAAGAGAGCGAGAAATAAAAGAGATGCAGTGAGAGACTGAGAGGGAAAATGAGAGTTCATTATAATACAGTATTTCTACACAAGTGTTTTCTAGTCATTATGAAGCAGGTCCCTGAGGACAGTTGAATGGTTGAATGGCTAAATATTCTGTGTATTTACAGCCATTTTACTGGACTGATTATTACTGGCTTTTACTATTGTGCTAATTGTTAAATGTATGATCCACCAGGGAAACAAAAGGGCCTGTTGAATTAGAATAGATATGTCTACAGATGGAATCAGTGCCTTTCTGAATGAATAGAGCTTTATTTACCTGCTTTACATCATGTTATTGAATTGTGAGTTCATAGCGAGTCTTTGAGCTGTTTGCCTGTGTCAAGCGTTGATAGTGATTTACTTCATTTGTTGCTCTGCTGGCTGGTGATGAGTGTTCAAACAGCACGTCAGATGTGACAGGCAGGTGGTCAATAAAGCTAATTAGGCGACGTTCAAATCTCTCTGCTGGCAAATCGGCTCATCTCATTCATTCACACAAAACTACATGTCAATTTATTTAGCAGCAACACGGAGTCGTGGACTCATATATTATCATAAGAGGAGATAAACATCCACAAGACAAACCATCTTCTTGTCAGTGCTCTATATACTCCAAGATCTGCAATAAAGTAGATTTCTGGCTGTAATAAAGTGCCCCTGTCTAAAAATAGGACCTCAGCATTCTGCCTGCTGCTTACTGAACCTGTTAGCTCATGAATCAGAAGTAAATAGAAAATTGAAAAATGACTAGCGGTGGACAGAAAAGACAGCTGCACACTGGAGCTCATGTCTTCGGATAATGGATGCTTGTTCTTTATAAATGATTAATCTCAAAGAGAAACATTGATGAAATTATGTTATTATGTTGAGGTAGGATTGGGAAGACTCTGTGAATTATTAATACTCTAGTCCAAATATATATGGCTCCCTGCATTTTTTTATTTGGCTTGGGTAACTCTCCAGGAATTGCATTACGATACATGCTGCATTGTTTACAGTTTCATGTGGAAATTGTAGACCATAAATTATTTTTCAGAGACAGCGTTATTGATCCCTTGTCTCTCCGCGGGGGGGGGGGGGGGGGGGGGGCAATGCTGATCTGCTGAGAAACAGAAGGATGGTTCATAGTGTTTATCGAACCACCAAGGCAGCTACTGCATGTGCGTCAAGGAGTTTGCCGTTATGAAATCAGTCATGAAATTCTTTCTACTTTCAGGCAACCTTGTCAGGAAAATAATGCACGACTGCACATTAGGGCTGGGATATATATCAACATTATATCGATATCGTGATATGAGACTAGATATCGTGTTAGATTTTGGATATCGTTATATCGTAATATGGCATGTATTGTCTTTTCCTGATTTTAAAGACTGCATTACAGTGAAGTTATCTCATTTTCTGAACTTACCAGACTGTTGTAACTGTTCTATTATTTGCCTTTACCTACTTAGTCATTATATCCACATTACTGATGATTATTTATCAAAAAATCTTGTTGTGTAAATATTTTGTGAAAGGACCAATAGTCAACACTACAATATCGTTGCGGTATCAATATCAAGGTATTTGGTCACAAATATTGTGATATTTGATTTTCTCCATATTGCCCAGCCCTGCACATTTATACAAAATAAAATGACATGCTAGTCCTTAAACCTTGCACAAAGCAGCTGTATATCTCTGTATAACTGTATACACTTGTTGTTGGTCCATGCAGTCTACCAAGCTTTTGCGCATTTTTTACAGCACTAGTTTGGTACAGTAGGCCTGTGGTATGGTAGGCCTGTTTTGCTGTTGATGCATGCTTTGATTTTCCCAATCAAGCCTTGGCTTCTTTATCATGACAAGTCAGCTCTCAGTGGCGTGAAAACCTGTGTCAGGAAAATGGGAACAGTGTGTCTATTGATCACAGTGAAACATCATCCTACATAGTCAGAAAGCAGGTACAGCTACCTTGAGGGACAGCCCCTGCGAGTATGCTGTCAGTGGTCAAAAGAACAGCAGGAGTGTGCCTAGTGGCCATTAATGTGAAATATGTACTGCTCTACTCTACATGCCAGTGGGTGCAAATCCAGTGGTGTAGTCTACATGATACACAGGTATACGTAGTATACCCACTAAGAAAGCTCCAGGATTTCCATATACCCACTTAAAAATGCCCAATGGCACGTAACAACATATTTTCCATTATAATTTTCAATATTCTGAATTGTCATCTGTGTTTTTTTTTCTTCACATAGGCTAAATAAAGGTATTTTCACCATAAAATTGTGCATAAAAGTGTGTCAGAATGCAGGATATGAAGTCTTTGACACTCAAAATGTTCCTGGGGGAGGACACCCACACCCCCCACTATGGTATGCCACCCCCGACCACTCCAAAAAGGCCCATTCTGGCCCATATATATACAGTATAGTGTACCCACTACAATACATTAGACTACACCACTGTGCAAATCCCTCACATGGATTAGGATGTTGTTGTTACATGTTACATGTCTTTTCATTTTTTACTTTGAAAAAGATGGTGCTTGGTTGTTGTATTATTATTATTATTATTATTCATTGCTTTTCCTCTGCCCCCTTCCTCTGACCATCCCTCCTGTTCTTTCTCCCCAGGCGTTCGGCCAGGCTTACACCAACCAGCGTAAGGTGGCAGAGGATGGGGAGACCAACGAGGAGACATTGCTGCAGGAGTCAGCCTCTAAGGAGGCCTACTACATGGGCCGTCTGTTGGTGCTGCAGACGGAGGTGACACTGAGCCGTTCTGTGGCGTCCAATGCCCAGGCCGAGAACGAGAGGCTCAACGCACTCATGCAGGAGCTACGGGAGGTGAGCTTGTCAACAGATACAGAGTGCACCTTCTGCAGATGATTTAAAGTGCTCATATTATGCTCATTTTCAGGTTCATAATTGTATTTAGAGGTTGTATCAGAATAGGTTTACATGGTTTAATTTTCAATAAACACCATATTTCTGTTGTACTGCACATTGCTGCAGCTCCTCTTTTCACCCTGTGTGTTGAGCTCTCTGTTTTAGCTACAGAGTGAGACATCTCACTTCTGTTCCATCTTTGTTGGAGTCGCACATGTGCAGTAGCTAGGTAAGGACTACTAGCCAGTCAGAAGCAGCGTATGAGGGCGTGCCCTGACAGTAGCTAGGTAAGGACTAGAGTATGAGGGCGTGCCACACTAGCAGCTAGGCGAGCATTATAACGTGTGTTACAAAGTGACGCATGTTTGTCTCTGAAGTAAAGGCTGGACTACAATAGAGCTGTTTGGAGCAGTTTGTGAACAGTGTTTTCTGTTGGAGATGGTAAGTCCCTTTGGGGTGGACTTTGGGCTTTTTCACTTTGTAAATCTATAACGTTAACAAAAAGATATATAACACAATAAAGGAAATGGAAAAAGCCAAAAAGCATAATATGAGCACATGCCAGATGAGGAAAACACAGGAAATCAGGAATATGATATATGTGAAAAAAAAACAGCATTGCATTAGCTGACACTAGAACTCATGCATACGCTCAGTTTAGTAGATTCAATTCTCTCATACATTCTTGTTTTTTCATCGTATCAATACGTATGTATAGATAGTAATGTAGAGGTGGCTCAGGTGGTACAGCGGTCGCCTACCAATTGCAAAGTTGGTGGTTTGATCCTTGGCCTGCAGTCCCATGTCGAAGTGTCATTGGGAAAGACACTGAACTCTGAATTGCTGAATGTTTATCTGATGAGCAGGTGGCACTTTGTACGGCAGCCTCGGACACAGTCTATGGAGGTGCGTGAATGGTTCCTGTACTATGTAAAAGCGCTTTGAGTAGTCGTTAAGACTAGTAAAGCACTATATTAATACAGTCAATTTACAAGACATTTGTAAAAAGCTGTACATTTAAGATGTGTAAAATGAGCTGTAGTTGCATAGAGGTTTGGTGGTTGTTGAGTTTTGATAAAAGATCTCCTTTATTTTGAAAGGCTTGGTCACTGAATGCATTTTGAGTCCCAGAAACTAAATAATAATCTGCAGCTTAGTCAGTGTTTGTGCTAACTTTGTGAAGAGTTTGAAAAAAGGTAACTTGGGATTGTGAGAAAAGTACATCAACCTGTTAAATTGCAATTCATTATCGTAATTAGTTGAATTCTAAGCAGACTATTGTCTGCATTCTTATGATGTACTGTACATGAACTTACATGAGATCAGTGTGTTTGATCAAGGTCACAGTGGCAGAAAGGGGGCCAAACCTGACACAGAGATCACAATATGCATGTGTGTACGTGCAAAGCATGCGTTTATGCATTCATACATGTCTGCAGCCACCGTGCAGCGCAGGAGTTCAAGCTGGGGTCAGACGCCGCGGCCACGACCCCATTGTGGGGGGCAAATCCTGTGCTAAGCTGTGGAATAAGGGAAATGCCCTGAGCTCGGCACATGTGTAGGGACAGAGTGAGCCAGGCTGCTCTCATCACACAACCAGCAATACAGCCACAGCACGCACACTCTCATTCATTATATTCATCAGGGAGTGTTGTTACTCTCTGTATATCTCATTTTCTGAACATGACACACGGGTCATATGTCCGTGTGAACGTAAGCAGAGTAATATCATACACAACAGGTAGATGAGATATTCCACATTATGGCGCACAATATTTTTAATTGGGAAGATGAACTTAGTCAACATATTCGTGATGAATTGTCACACACACATACACACACCTGTCACCTGTTTGCATCACGATTGTGTCTCTTTGAAGATTCATCAAATGGCTTTTTGGTTCTCTTTGAAAATCCTCATTTGCATATGTGAGGCCATTAATGAGAAGGAGTCGCCTTTTCAGCGTGAGAAGCAGGTGTTGCAGCCGCACCAGGGACTTTATTTGTGCAATCTTTCACAAACACTATTGCCATATACAGATTCACATCAAAGAACTTATTGGAAAAGTTTACTTCAGCCTGTTTTTAGTCCCTATGTGTCAGAACATGAAAAGCGTAAGAAATAGCTTAAAATCACAGGGTAAACACAAACCTAGGGTATTTCACAATCGTATGTTTTAATGAATGCCCAGCACCCCAATTCCTCCCATGAAGAGGAATTGGGGAATTGAATTGAAGACAGTCGCTCACAGTGCATCTCCCTAAGCTTAACGAAATCATTAAACCTGTAAAAAAAAATCACATTACCATATATTTATGTTTAAGATTTTGTTTTGATTCCCCATTACCGCAGCAGCAGTGGTGGTAATGATGAATGAGAACAACATGGCTGGACTTCTGCCATATTTGCCATTGTGTCATGAATCAGAGTCTGAGCTGTGAACTCTAGATGAGGGGTGAGTTGCCCGGCTCGGCCCTGTGGCGGGCTCATTGCCAGTGTTGTGTGCCGCACTGTCCCTGACCTCAGCCACTGTAGCCCCTCATCAGCTACGCTTCTATACAGCCTCACTAACTCATAATTGGCCTCTTATCCATTGCACTTGATACAAGTGGACATGTTGTAGCAAGGGAAGGTCATTATAATCAATAAAAATATGGCATCCCAAAATGTGTTATTGTATGATTTGTTATTTATGGTAATAAGCTTTGTTCTTAAAATGTCATTTGGTTTATGCTATATTTCCCTGGATTAGTATGAAAGTGTTTTCAGTACAGGCCTACTGTATTTCTATGTACTTTGCAGTTGAGGCTCCATTTGTTTTAAGAGTATAGGAGCCGCTGTCAGCTACTGTACAAATCAAAAGATTCATTGTGTCATAATGTTCTTTGCTTTCAGTCCAGTTGCCAGTCCTAAAAGCACCATTGTCATCCACCCCTAAAACATACACAAGCACACACACATAGCACAGAAGAGGCCATATGTGTTTGTGAGTTTCTTCCTCCTGTGTGTGCACCCACCCACTCCTGACACTGTCTCTGGGTCAGCACTTCTGCCATATGCACAGAGAGCTGCAGGGGAGCAGCAGGAAGCTCTGCAGTGAGAGAAGTACACACATGCGCATGTATAGTAGAAATGGTTCTTTACTTTGTATGTCCAGTAGTTATTGCATTGTACTGTACACATTTGGTGACACCTGTGTTTACAAAATAAGAACCTCATTCTTATTCTGCGTGTAATTTCTGAAAAATACTGTATAATTCATCTTTAGGAAATACAGGGGAACAATTGTCCACTACATACTAAAAAAACAAACAAGACCAGCTGAACTGAGAAAATGTACTGTAGAACACAACATCAACAAGTAGGTTAAAAGTACCTGCAAGGTCGGTTCTTTAACAGAGAGGATATTTATCCATCTCCCTATTCCTTGAAATAAAACTCAGTCAGATTTTTACTGAGGTCTATTCCCATATATATATATATATATATATATATATATATATATATATATATATATATATATATATATATATATATATATATATAATTACCATATATTCAGTGCTGCAGCCTACTATACATAGATTCATGACCTTTGTGGCTGGTGCATTTTCGTCTCATCGTCACTTAATCTGGTCCAGCATATGCTCATGTTTCTGTCTCTGCACAGCAGGTGACAAAATGCTGATCTTTTTGTTAGTCTAAAGGTGCTGACTCATTGCATTTTAGATAATGAAATAGTTTGATAAGCATTCTTATCCACATGCTATCAGAGAGAAGTATTATGTACATGTACAGTAGGAGTTTGAGAGTATATAGTGTAGACTTTAAGCATGTATGAGAGATATTACTTTCTGTGTGTGTCAGTTATGGATTTAGGTTATGAGCTGACTTCTGATCCTCTTCCATCTCTCTCCTGACTCTTTACTTTTTTCCTTCGCTCCAGAGTAACGAGATGCTGGAGCTACAGAGGAGCCGGATGAGGGAAGAGGTCAAGGAGTATAAATTCAGGGAGACCAGGCTGCTTCAGGATTACACAGAGCTGGAAGAGGAGAACATCACGCTGCAGAAACTGGTGTCTACGCTCAAGCAGAGCCAGGTCAGTGTAAACTCATTCAACTCATTTTCTAAATTACGCCATACACCAGCAAATTTTGTCTCATACACATTGTGGTGTTTGGTTTTAGTCACCTGGCTCCAAAAATGTTTTTTTATTTTTAAACTAAGATTTTAAAAGGGGAGCACACTTTAATGTCTAAAGTGTGCTTTATTTTAATTTGTCTGCTTTTTTTCTTTTTTTTACTCACACCTTCCTTATGTTCCCCTTAGTTTGACCTGGGATTGGACCCAATCCTTAAAAGAATGTAATTAAGAGTTTAAATTAAATGTTTTCTACTCTTTTCTTTTCCTGTCCCCGTCTGTCCTTTCTGCTGCTCCTCAGGTGGAGTATGAGGGACTAAAACATGAAATCAAAGTACTGGAGGAGGAGACTGTTCTCCTAAACAGTCAGCTGGAAGATGCCTTACGTCTGAAGGACATTTCTGAGGGTCAGTTGGAGGAGGCCTTGGATGCCCTCAAGAGTGAGCGCGAGCAGAAGAACAATCTGAGAAAGGAACTGGCCCACCACATCAGCCTGAGTGACAGTGTCTACGGAGCAGGGGCCCATCTGGCGCTCACTGTCACCGGTGTAGAGGGTCTAAAGTTCTCAGAGGAGACCAACGGCACCAATGGCACCAACGGCACCAACGGCAGCTCCATCCCTGCTGCTAATGGCAACAATGAGGACAGCAACCGCCGCAACTGCCTCGTTCACACAGGCACCGGATTGGCTAAGATGAACGGGGACTACCGGCCAGGCTGGAAAGGAGAAGGCCTGCACCCCGTGCCGGACCTGTTCAGTGAGCTCAACCTGTCCGAGATGCAGAAGCTCAAACAGCAGCTGCTACAGGTGGGTCATAAGAAAGCAGTATATACCACAGTAAATTAAATTACCCACAATAACTAATAAAAGAAAAATCACCAGTGTTGACTTGCAGCTGCTAGAAAGCACTTAGTTTTTGTTTAGCCCTTTTGTGTCATTAATGTTATTTTTAAGGTCAGTACTGATGCCACTTAAACGTCACATTGGTTGTGTGTCGACTCTGGAAGATTTAAGTTGCTTTAAAGCTGCTAACAACGTTACCCAGGACAGTTTACTGCAGCCCAAAGCACATCAGAAGACAGCTATGCTGATCCACTTTCCCACAGTACATTTCATTTTTTTGTGGAAAAACTGAGGCGTCTTATCGATTGTCCTGCTGCATTCTGCGTGTGACTGTGTGTTTGTTTGATGTATGACTGTTTCTGTGTTCACTGTTAATTGCTGCACTGATGAAAGCAGCCCTGGCCACTGTTTGCCACCGGTAACAGCAAGGAAATGACAAGGTGATGACAGTTTGGGAACGAGAAGAAAAGCAGGAAAAACACCACCTAATACTACAGGCTTTACTGAATGTCTTCCAAACATGAATACATACAATGGCACTGCAACATCATTTAAACTGTACTATCACAAAGTGACAGTGACAGACCACGCATATTCAGTGATAGTGGCAATGTTTTGCAAATGTGCATTTAAGCCTATGTCAATGCTCATGAACTGTATATACTGTAATGTGTTGTATGTAATGTATGCTCTAATGTGCTTACATCTTAGTGGAAGTGATGAAGCAAAATCATAGCAAAGCAAAAGAGTCCAGCAGCAGAGGCAGTGCATTTGCGTGTGCCATAGGGAGTCCTGTCAGGGTGATTAGCATCCAATAGACACAGGGAAGAGATGCAGAGGCAAGACAGAGACAGACTATTTTGGCTTTTAGTTTAGAGACCAGGGACAGAAATAGAGTCCTAACTGGGAAATGAGACCCAAAGAGGTAGGGGGAAATGTCATTGAAGTTTTTTTATTGTCCACAAGCACTGTACACTTATACATTTATACTCGAGATGTTCCGATACCGATACCAGATATCAGTATACTGCTCCGATACTGCCTAAAACGCTGGTATCGGTATCAGGAAGTACTGGAGTTTATGCACCGATCCGATACCACGTAATAAAGCCCTAAAGAAAATCTACATTAAAGTAGTTCATTTTACTTTTTTTTCCGTTACAACTGACCGTCAATCTGGATAATAAAAAAAAGTTCTGTGGCGTTCATTGTTTGTGTTTGTTCATGTTTCACAAAGAGTTTAATCTGAGCCAGACCGACAACAAAGATATAAATCATATCACATCCATACAGGGATAGTAGTATATAGTTGTTAAAACATAATAAAATATATGACACACTGGTATCGGATCAGAACTCGGGATCGGCCGATACGCAAGTTCAGGTATCAGAATCGGTATCAGGAAGCAAAAAATGGTATCGGACCATCTCTAATTTATACCACAATTAATTCCAACTTTCCATTGTGATAAGCTACATCCATATAAACAGACAGTATAAATATAAGGCTTATATAATGTAGTATAGGAAAGAATTCTCATTTTACTACATACACTACATACAGTGTGTTGAACGACATAACAATCATACTCTAGGTAGATTAGATTCCTAGTGAAAAATGTAATTAAGTCATTAGTGTTTATTTTCGCCCAAGCTGAGCTCCTCTGGGAAATAGAAAATGAGATCAGTAGCTGCTATATGAGCCGTGTCCCTTTCTCTGTTAACACAATTACTCGCTAATCATTTTTCCCTCTCAAGATGATTATTGTGGTAAACACCAGCAGCATCGGAAAAAAAAAAATTTCTAAATTTCAATATGGACACTATGGACTAAAAACATTCACAATTTAATTTGAGGTATCACTCTAGGCTTTAATCATCATTTAAATGCTTTAAACTTATCTATTTGCTAAGCTTCCTTCGGCATTCGAAGACTTGTATCAATAAAGCTTTTAGCTTTGTGGCAGCACACTCCCCTGATCAAAAAGCAATTAAACAGCACTTAATGTTAGTTTCCATTGTCCTTACCGGCAACTTTGTTCAGAAATACAGGTCAACTGATACATTGCTAGTCTATGATTTGCCTGTGTTTGTTACCTTGCTGCTTAATAATGAAGGTTGCATGGTACATTGTCTTTATCTTTATTGGCCCCTTAATATTATGGAGTTATGCAGGTCATACTGATAAAACATTTGCGTAACTGAGCCTAAGTCCTGCCCTATGCTGGTTGCATGGTACTTTGTTATTATCTTTATTAGCACCTTTATATTATGGAGTCGTGGAGGTCAGATGGATTATACATTTGCGTAACTGAATTAAGTTTGCTTGTAGTTGGTTGTCAGAACTTGGAAGTCACACGTTTTGATCTGTTAACATGGCAGAACACACCAATGCAGAGTACTATATAAGAATATATAAATATATAAAATGATAAAGTGAAAGTCCTGTCCTGGATCTTATGAATATGTAGATCATTAAACACGGATGCAGCATTGTTTTTTGCCCTCACTGTCTTGACTGCCTCTCATGTGGTAGCGTATCCTCCCCCAATCTGCAGGTGGAGCGGGAGAAGTCGGCGCTTCTCATGAACCTGCAGGAGTCACAGACCCAGCTGCAGCACACGCAGGGCGCCCTGACCGAGCAGAATGAGCGCGTCCATCGCCTCATGGAGCGCGTCAGCGGCATGAAATGTTTCAATGGAGACAAAGAGCTTGATGAACCACAGGAGAGTGAGAAACCTGACGGGGGCTCCTTATCACCACCAGCCAATGGTCACCATGATCCCGATATCCATGGGTTCGAGATCCTGGAGTGTAAGTACAAGGTGGCGGTGACGGAGGTGATCGACCTGAAAGCAGAACTAAAGGTCCTGAAGGAGAAGTACAACCAGGCTGTGGAGGGGCAGGGGGACAGCCACAGCGACGACAGGGTCCCGGCACTGACTGAACAGGTTTGGCATAGTTACATACAGTGTATATTTATTAGGGGTTGGAAAAAAATTGATTCGTGTATAATGATTCACCTAAATATTTTCTGTTTATACGGTACCACCGACAGTGACTACATCATATCCGTTTCCAGCAAAACAGAGAATGCATGTTATGTACTTCTTTACAAATGAAATATATGTAGATTATTGTAGATAAATAGACTGACTGACTGACATGTGATGTGCTTTCTTTTAAGAAAACAATTTGTTTTTAGAAATGTCTCATGATATATTGTCTCTAGAAGTGTATTATTCAACTCTTTTTTTAAGAAGGAAAAAGAATTTGCAATACTCGATACTATCCATTTGCAATACTTATAGAATCGCAATAAATGAAAATCGCAATACAAATCAAATTGGCACCTACTGTATGTATCGTGAAAGAATCAAATTGGGACAAAAGCATATCGTCCCAGCCCTAATATTTATATTTTTATTCCTGCCTCTTTATCAACCAAATACTACTCTACTGGACGATAATAACTGCACTCAGTGATGTTTTGCACCTTGTGATGTTGCAAATGTGCAATTGATTTTATCCAAACAGGTAACTCATTTGGAGCGTAGTTATCGTGAGAGTCGGGAGAGGGTGGTGAGCCTGGAGGCAGAGCTCCGAGCATCGGCGAGCACAGCCACAGAGAGTCAGGGCATGCTGAACGCAGCACAGGATGAGCTGGTAACCTTCAGTGAAGAACTGGCACAGCTCTACCACCATGTCTGCCTGTGCAACAACGAGACACCCAACCGCGTCATGCTGGACTACTACCGCCAGAGCCGTGTCACACGTAGCGGCAGCCTGAAGGGCTCAGACGACCACCGGGCTTTGCTCTCGCCTCGCTTGGCGCGACGCCTCGCTGCAGCGTCTGCAGCCTGCTCTTCCGAGCTCCCGCGCTCTCCCATGGACTCCCCATCCAAAGACGGCCATCTCAATGAGACGACAACCAACACAGTGGACTCCTGTCATAGCAGCCCCACCCGCAACCCTACAGGATCCCCAGTCATCAGCATCTCTCCTTGCCCGTCTCCAGTGCCCTCTGAGGCAGGTGGGGACCTGCGGAAAGAGCCCATGAATATCTACAACCTGAACGCCATCATCAGAGACCAGATCAAACACCTGCAGAGGGCTGTGGATCGCTCACTGCAGCTGTCCAGGCAGAGGGCTGCAGCCAGGGAGCTGGCGCCGATGCTTGACAAGGACAAGGAGTTGTGCATGGAGGAGATACTCAAACTGAAGTCCCTGCTCAGTACCAAGAGAGAGCAGATAGCTACACTCAGGCTGGTGCTGAAGGCCAATAAACAGGTGAAAGAGGATTGTTCTTTGTACTTAATAAACCATTAAAAATGTAATACCCATGCAAACTGTAGGAAACCAATCATTTGTCCTTTTTGTGTCAGAGATATAATCCGGATGTTATCTGAATTAGGCCTACATGTTGTGATAAACTGTCAAATGATCCACATTGCAGACAGCAGAGGGGGCACTGGCAAATTTGAAGAGCAAGTACGAGAATGAAAAGGCGATGGTGACAGAGACCATGATGAAGCTGAGGAACGAGCTCAAGGCTCTGAAAGAAGATGCCGCCACCTTCTCGTCCCTCAGGGCCATGTTTGCCACAAGGTGAGAGCGGCAAATGAGGCCATTAAGCTGGGAAAGTGAAACATTTGAACGTTCCTTAAAATATAAGTAGAGGATTTGCCTGTGTGACAGATCTTCAAATCTTAGTTTCTTCCCTCTGCACCTTTATCTCTTTCTCTCTCTGTAGATGTGATGAGTATGTTACCCAGCTGGATGAGATGCAGAGGCAGCTGGCAGCAGCAGAGGATGAGAAAAAGACGTTGAACTCCCTCCTCCGTATGGCCATCCAGCAGAAACTGGCCTTGACCCAACGGCTGGAGGATCTGGAGTTTGACCACGAGCAGACTCACCGTGGCCGCGGCGCTAAAGTGCCCAAGATAAAAAGCAGCCCGCCCAAAGTAAGTCGCAGAGGTGCCGTTACAGCTCCCTCCAGTCCCACGAGGTTCCACAGCCCCTCCATTATCACCACCCACACCTTGAACACCTCCCTTACTAGTCCTCCTTCTGTAGAACTAACCGCCTGTCCGTCCATGTCTGCGTGGACTTCAGACACACTTTCTGAAACAATCCAGACCTCAGCTTCAACTCTTCAACCGAACATCAGTTACCCTCATTTGTTTCTGGGCACCCAGCCCATCATGGTAGACCCTGAGCGGCTAACCTTAGAGTTCAGACGACTCATTTATTCAAGACAAGACATAGGTCGACTGTCCCCTTCTCACAGCACCAGTAGCTCTGCCTCGGTATCTCCTCGCATTCGACGAAGGCGATGATTCATCATCATCTATGTACACAGTTCCCAGAAGCCACTGGATTAGGTGGGATACAGAGAGGAGGAAAAACTGGTTTCACATGTATATGGTTTGAACATGCAGCAACACTCAGGAAGAAGGAGCCCCTGACAGCTTGCTCCATCCTCAAAACAGCACTGAACAGCCTTTTTGGTATTGATATGGTTGGACTGCATAGAATTTTCTTATGAACACCGTTACAAATGTGATACCAGGCGTCTTTCTTGGCATATGAATAACTGCTACCATAAAATGAGACAATATTTATATCACTCTCTTAGAGTACTAGGAAGTGTGTCAAAGTGAAAACCGAGCAAAACGTGGCTGCAGCCTCTGCTTCAGCATACAGTGACTCATAGCACCTCCCTGTGGCAGACTCTATGAATTACATGTTAGATTTCTTTTTCTTTTTTGCATCTTCATCAAACGGTATTTTATCTAAACTATTCCATAAAAATATGCTATGTTGTAAAATTATATTTCCTCCAGGCAATCCTTGACCAGTCAGACCTCCTCTCTGTGGCTCAATCTCCTATTTGATTGTCCCCTCTGTACACTTACCCCTCATGTAGTATCTAAGAAAATCTATCCAGAAAAGTAGAGGGCGGTAAACTAAATCCACTCCTCCCTCTGCTGATGGACATTGTCCTGACAAACCTTTCTCACAGCATTCCCAGTTTTCTCCACCAGAGAACATTTCCATTTTCTTTACTTTCAAATGCTGTTTGACCACTCTCTCAATTCAATTCAATTCAAAGAGGCTTTATTAGCATGACCATATTGGTAGGATGCAGACAATAAAGCATTAGGTTAACATTTGTGCAAAAGCAACAATCATGTCAACAACATTTAACAATAAGAACAAAACTGATGGATATCAACATAAAAACAAGAATATTACTGTGTGTGTGTGTGTGTGTGTGTGTGTGTGCTTGCGTGCGTGCGTGCATGCGTGCATGTGCGTGCGTGCGCGTGTCTCTCACCTTCTCTCTCTCTTTAATTCTACCTCAGATAATATATAGCATAAGGGAAACAGCTTAAACAAGATTTTAAGATAACACAACATCATATGATATGAGTGGAACTGACAAGCATGACTGGTGTGGACTTAAAACGGACTTCATGAATAGAATTGAGCCATGAGCACCAGGTGCTCTGGAGTTGAGCAGCATTGGATTGTTCAGCATTAGCCCCACTGTGTCTGTCCTCCTCTTTGTGTGTTGTACCAATCAATATAATATTGTTTTCCACCTCCAGTGCTGATTGTCTAGCTGTGCAGTGACTGGTCATGTCAGTGTGATCAGATGAGACTGGTTTAGTTACATTTACACTATGCAAGCATATACTATAAATGACAGGCAGTGGAAGAAGCTACTTAGGTTATGCTTAGCCTGGCTTCAAGTATTTCCTCTGCACTTTTTCTCATATTTCTCCTCATGCTCTCTTTTTCTCAGACTTTTCACTTACAGAAACACTGATTTCCACGACCAGAAGAATCACGGTTGAATACCCCCCACAGATGAATATCCCCACCATATGTAAATTATTAAGTAGTGCTATAGTAATGCTGTGAGAAAAACTGTATATAGAGCAGGTTAATACTGGTGCTTTAGTATAAAAACCAGAGCTATCGTAGCAGCAAACCAGTAGTAGTCTCATTGTCTCTGATCAGGTCTTCCCCTGTCTTGTGCTGCGTGTTTTCTCTGTCCTATTGTCTAACCCTGAGTGTCACCACTCTGTATATCTGTCTAATTTATCAGTTTCTTGTAGATTGTCAGCAGCCTGCTGCCTCAATATCGTCACTCTCCCCACAACTAAGGCGCGGGAGAGCCTCCCTAGTCCGCAGGTAACAAGCTGGAGAACCTGCTAGTAGTAGGCTCGTTGACATCTATCTGTCTATCTATCTGTCTATTATACGAATAGTCACACTATTCACATTCTATTTAATGCACATAGACTTTCACATCTTTTCCTGGTTGAACACCTGCATCTGTAGAAGATAAAAGGTCCTGCATGCTCTCAGTTTTCCCACTTTACATTTGCTAGTTTTAGGCATGCAGGTTATGGCTGAGACCCTTGTATTTCATAAATAATTAACACCAGGAAGTGAAGGAATTGTTCTTTTTCACTTGCAGGTAAAGTTTTGCATGCCAGTATTCTATACATGCTTTTGGTGTATAAATTGAGTGCCAATTCTCCTTTTTGTAGTTGCAATTTAAAAGAGAAACACGATATTAAAGTAAAAATCTAGTTTCAAAATGTAAGGCTATACTTTGAATGTGCACTATAGTTTTCTCTCTTATAGACCTTTTTCATGGCTGACATGACTTCCTATAGCCGGAAAAGCACATGTGTTATTAATAAGGATGGAAGTGTCACATAAAGCCATGCAACCTAACCAGTAGCTATAATTAGCATCATTAGCCAAGTCAAGAGTCCACTGTGAGGAAGGTCTATTACTGTTGCTAGTCATGTTTGAGTTTACCGACAGACTGGGAAACAGGTTGTCTTTATCTTGTGTATCTGAGACTTTCATACAAGGTAACTAGGAAACTGCTGACAGATCTGAGGCCATGTTTGGGTTTAGTGTTGTGCTGGTTAGCCAACACTCTCCAATCCTGTTTTGTTCGCGATGTTTTCACCAAATACTTGAAGTCTTGAAGTATTGTATAAACAGCCCTTTCCTTGTCTCTGGGGTGGTTTAAAGGAACAGTTTGACTTTTTAGGAAATATGTTTATTGTTTTCTCGCCAAGCATTAGATGAGAAGATTGATACCACTCATGTCTGTACCCTAAATACAAAGCTACTGCTAAAAGCCGTTAGCTAGGCTCTGCACACAGAGTGGAAACTCACCATTGGAAGGGCTCAATCTGAGGGGCGGGATAAACGGTTGTCTTTCAAATTCCCTCTGCACGCAATTGGATAGCGCTACAACCAACCAGAGCAACGCTAGTTTATAGATAAAATTTTATCCGGTCGGCAAAACTCCGAGCACATCTTCCTTTTTTAAGAATGACTTCAGTCCTGTTCTTTGTTCTTTTCTCAAAGAAAAGCTTAACTCCAAGTCTTCCAGATTCGCGGCCAAAGCCGATTCCAAAGACTGCTGTTCGCCAGCAGCAGGAGGCGTCTAGATTTCTAGGCTATAAAAACAATGCATTGTGGTTTTATGGGGGTTTATATGCTGGAGGAAGAAAGTGAATAAGTGTGTTTCCCAAAAAGCTGAATTTTTCCTTTAAGAAAACCATGTCAGTCTTTTTGCCCACATCACAGGTTGTATTTTTGTTTGTTGATTTGGTTTAACCTCATTTTCTTCCAACAACTGTTCCCCTCTTCGTAGCCTTTACATTACCAGTCTTTTTTTACTCAATCTTATTTATTTTCTTCTCCTGTCTCTCTGCATTCTTACAGTCCTAAATATTTGGCAGACCTCCAGAAACACCGTGCAGTCCTGTCCAGCAGCAGTAGCCCTCTCTCCCCCTGCGACCCTCGTAACTGTCTGGCCCATCAACCCCCACTCCCCGGCACCTAACCCCGCTGCTCTGGCCTCGGCCTGGTAGGAGTCACGCAGAGACAGAGAGACACTTTGGAATGGGGTTCCCTCAGTTTTATTACCCCCAACCTAGCATCCACCTGGTGCGTATTGGACTCTGTGACCCTGCCCCCCCTCCCCCCCCCAAAGCGCAAACATGGTCCGGCCATCGGCAGGCCTCCTGGTTACCTGGGTCGTAGAAGAAGAGCAAGACGCTCTCTTCTTCTCTGGAAGTGACATCCTGTCCTGGAAAAGGACTGAACTAAGACGCAAAATGAGTGACGAATCACTGGAATCTTTTCCCTTAATCGTATTAGTATTTATTTATAATTTATTTACTCTATTGATTATTTATTTACATATTGATTTGTAACACATTTCTAAAATATTTATTACTGGAATGTTTTTTTCTGTGTTTGTTGGTCATTCTTCAGTATGGAAATCAAGCCGTGTGTTATTGCTGTGGTGAAGACTTCAGTGATCACAGACAATTTGGCACATTCACTACTGTACACGGCTGAACAAAGGAAAACCAATGCAACCCAAACCAGACCTGCTAAGGTTCTTTCTGGTGTAGTAAACCGATTTAAAACTTGCCTCATCATATTTACGGCATTAAAATGTCAGATTTTGACAGTATAATAATCAAAAGATATGTATGCCACTTTCACATAGGAGTGTTTTAGAGTACATTGGGTTTGACATTGCAGACAGACTAATGAAGGTAAACACTTTATTTTAAGAAAACTGTTTCTTGTGGTGATGGGTGGATTTCAGCTACCTTTCTAACATCACTAGTCTTTCTCGGGTTGCTTGTCATTTTTTTTTATACAAAGATTTTTTTTTTTTTTGCAAATCATGTGCATAAAGACTATTTTATACCTCCTATTATTTGTATTTATTTTTACAGCTGACTCTAGAGGCATGGTTGTGTCTGTTTATGTAGCTCAGATCTTCAGAGACTGAGATAGAGGAGAGACTGAGTGTTTGAGATCAGGACTAGGGCTGTCGGCCTGAAATTTGCCTTTTGAATTGCACAGGTTTAAGTGAACATGGAGTGAACTGACCTACATCATTTAAACATTAGTTAAGAGCAGAGAGGGTTACCCAAAAGTGTTCCTCTTCTCGAGTAACCATCATTGTATTCTCACCCAGTATTCTCTGTCTTCCTCTTTCACTGCATTGGCCACACCCCCAGAAAACTGTGACAGAAATTACATTTACATTTCTAGCTGTCTCTACATGCTTCCTCCAAACAGTATGCAGTACTGTCTAAGCACAATACAAGCAATACAGTAGTGCTGGTCGGAGACTGATCTGATTAAGATGAATTCAATCTTTCCATTTCTATCACCACAAACTAACCAGCAGGCTGATAAGAAAGGCAATACAGTTGGGGATACAATCAAGATATTATTTCTTTTTGAAACATTGTTTTGATCACAGAGGGGCAAGGTCTGACTGAGATGTGAGAAATCCCATTCCTCTGTCTTTGTACCCTCATAATGTCTAAAGTGTTCCCCTCACTGCACTGAATACATATTTTTGCCAGATGGATATGAAATGGATAAACTACAACTACATAGCCAGTATAGTGTTGTAATGACAATGTTTCTGTTACAACAGCGATGAATAAGTGGACTCTTTCTGTTCTTTGTGTGTGTGTGTGTGTGTGTGTGTGTGTGTGTGTGTGTGTGTGTGTGTGTGTGTGTGTGTGTGTGTGTGTTTGCGTGTGTGCGTGTGCGTGTGCGTGTGTGCGTGTGCGTGTGCGTGTGTGTGTAAATTTGTTGGACTTGTCTTTGTTAACAGTGAAGATTGTTACTTTTTGCAACTACAGAGTGATGAAAATATGTGTGGTCCAAAGTAGCTTCTGAAGCCACGCAGGCTCATTGGTGACCTAACTCTCTTGGTTTGTTTGCACAATATAGCAGTGGACGGAGAGAGACTAATCCGATGAAAGAAAGAAAAAAAAATAGCTGTTCTACAGTGGGTTTAACAGTTTCTCCTCCATTTAAAACAGTTTTATTGGTTTCACAAGTAAATAAAAGACCTGTCCTTGGATTTGTATGTGATTGTGTGTCTGTTTATCATGTGTTTTCTTCTTCAACATTTTTTTAAAGCACCAGAGAGATTAGACATTGATCCTTGTCATTTATTCTCTGCATTATCTTAAACAAAGCATGTTTTACAGTACAAGAAAATCACTTCTTATAGAAAACAGGACTGCGATTTGAATCAGCACTGAGAAAGAAAGCAGTCTGTTGCAGACAGAGGATGAGGTAACAGAGGACATCCGCAGAGATTGTTACCTTATCTGAAAGAAAGAAGGTCATCAGTGTGTTTTGTTACTGAGCACACTTCATAAGTCATGGTCTTGTTCGATCTTTTCTTATGCAGACTCTCTTTAATAGTCTTGGCCTTGGTCATATCTTGAGTGTCTAAACTTATAGGCTTAATTATCAGTTATATTAATATAATCATAGGAGAACAGATTCATCCCTCTATTACAACTGAAAGAAAAAATGATCTCAACACACTTGATGTGCTTTAAGGTCCAGACATAACAAATACCTCTCAGTCTCAACTATAAGTCAAATTACTATGACAAGGCTGTATTTATGGCTTACTGTAGGAGCTTGCCTATCATGATCTGCTTAAAACTGAATATCATACAACATACAACAACATATAGATGTGTGAACTGCCAAACCCCCTTGATGAATCAGAATCAGAATCAGAATCAGAAATTCTTTAATAATCCCAGTGGGAAATTATTTTTGTTAATTTCCCTCTGGGATTATTAAAGTATTTCCAGAATCCAGCATGTCTTATAAAACACAATTCCTGCCAAAACAATTATGTAATATTTTAAATTTGAATGAGTTTCTCAATATTATGACTTAGAATGCTAAGAATATAAAAAAATTACAATTAGCCTGTAACATTTCATAAACATGACTTAATGTTCTAATGTTGACCAATCACAATGATTACATCATAATCGTGATAACTTTGTGACCTATATCTTGTAATGTATGTGTGTTGACTTAGTATCTCATAATTTGCATTTACCTACTTATGACTTAATAAGTCATCAGTTATATATAATATATATAATGAGCATGGCTTATTATCTCATAAATCTGAGTATCATATAAAGAAGAATTGATGTTGACTTTAGTTATTCACACAATTTCATACTTTAAAAAAAGAAAATCTCTTAAATGTGATGTATTATATATATATATATATATATATATATATATATATATATATATATATATATATATATATGTGTGTGTGTGTGTGTGTGGGGGGGGGGGGGGGGGGGGTGTGGGTGTGGGTGTGTGTGTGTGTGTGTGTGTGTGTGTGTGGGTGGGTGGGTGGGTGGGCTTGTTTAACTATATTTGTGGGGCCAAAATGGTGGACCCCACAAGTTTAAAGGGCTGTTTGAGGGTTAAGACTTGGTGTTAGGATTAGGGTTAGAATTAGGTTATGGTTAGGGTGAGGGTAAGGGTTAAGGTTAGGCATTTAGTTGTAATGGTTAAGGTTAGGGTAAGGGGCTAGGGAATGCATTATGTCAATGACGGGTCCCCACAAAGATAGTGAAACGCACTACGTATGTGTGTGTGTGTGTGTGTGTGTGTGTGTGTGTGTGTGTGTGTGTGTGTGTGTGTGTGTGTGTGTGTGTGTGTGTGTGTGTGTGTGTGATAATAAGGAGGTACGCACTGAGGGGGAAGAAGGGCGGGGCTTGGGGAAACACCCCCATCAAGGTGACATTGCTCATAGAAAAGTGTATGACGTCGACTCAACAACACATACAGCTGTTTGTCTTATTGATCCGCGCAGGCGCACGTGGGCTTCCTCCGCGCAGCTGGACGCGCTGCTGAGGTTGCCTCAAGGAGCGGACCGCGTTTCTTCAACTTTGAATCGTTATTTCCGGTCATATTAAATGCGTTTCCCTTGGCTAGCTAAATGCTGGAGCGGCCAACGCATCATAGAAGAATGGACGGCTTTAACAGAGTCGCAATTCGCAGGAAACCAGCTAGTCTGGACACCGCGGAGCCAGAAGAAGCAGGTGAGTTTTGAAAGAATGCTGGGATAATCCCTTTCATAACGAAAACACAACTATAATAATCCCTTTCATAACGAAAACACAACTACACAACCCCAAAACTATTGCAAGAGATTAAAATGGATCCTTCCATAGGCTACTTTTACATCTGTAAAACCCAGTGCTTCTTAATGTCATTTTTCAACTTCTGATTTAGACTACTTTTTTATTTTTATTTATTTTTTTATCATACTATCATACCAATGTCTTATCTGGACTGATTTGCCTACTTATGGAAACTTCCTTGTGCACTCTCCTATGCAGTTCTATCTTAGAGCATAAGTAAAAATCTTACTATTACCAGCTGTAAATTCTTTACCTAGCTTGCTGGTGACTCAGTGTTATGGCTGTGACAGGTCTTGTATTAAGCCATGGTGTTTGTGTCAGTCTGGTTGGGAAAGCATGGAATGGCCAGACTGTAACACACCTACATTACCCCCCCCCCTTGTTTATACACCAACTCTGACTTACTGGCTGCTCAGCAGGTATGAAGGTTTTCAGAGGCAAGTCCCAGCCTGTTGTGTAACAATCAACATGCTGGAGGGCACAGTTTTATTCCTTCTGGAAAACACCACTACAAAGAAAGCGCTAGGAACTTTGTCCACTCAGGATGGGACTCTCAGGAAAATGCAAAGATACGCTCTCTGACAGGTCCCGGTGCAGTTCTGTGTCTCAGTTTTAAAGTCTGATCAAAAATTTGGGATTGCATGCAGGCTTGAAAATGGATCCAAGCTGTAACCGAAAGTTTGCCCAGGCAGTCGTTTAACTAAGCTGGCTATATTTCTCGGAAAACTGTAATCCAAATACATGTCAGCACTCCTGCAGTGTGTGTAGTCTGGGCATGACCTACTGGGACAGGAGGCGCTGGTTTCATCTTGCAGCTCTGCGGAGTGCGTGTGCTAACATGCAGCTGAGGACACTGTGCTGTACTTTACTTGCAGTTTGGTGTGCACTTTGCTCTTTGGGTGCCGTTGTTAAGATAACGCAAGGTGCCTTTATATCTCACAAGGCACAAGTGTCTGTCAGCAGTCAACCTTAGCCACACAACTCAAGTAATGAGCTGTATGCCAGGAAGTGAGGTGAACACTAGAACACCCAGAGATATGGTCTGTCAGTGAATCACAGTGTAAATACTAGAGTCAAGTAGACTCATTCATCAGCATATGCACCCAGTATTGCATACTATCTTATGCTTTATACATGTGGTATCTGAGGGCTTATAAGTTTAAAGTCTGTTATAAAGCTAAAATGTGCTGAGTCATCAGAGCACTGTTATAGTGAAATATGTTTAATGATTTTCCTCTCAGTGGAGTGATTTTTTTGGAGGTGATGTTTTGTGTGGTGCACTGTGATTAGTGGCTGAGTGGGTTCAATGATTTTATGTGTAGTGTTGGAGCCACTCAAATGGACTCTGACTTTTCCAACTCACATCTTTGTATGTTATCTAACATGTTACCTAAACATACCCCTTATAACCCTGTTCTTGATGCAGCAAGACAGAGTATGTTCATTGGCAGTGTACTCTCCAGGCTCTGCAGGGTCTGTAATTGGTGCTGAAAACTTGATGTAATAAACTTTTATAATCAAGAGCAGCGTCAAGCGGATTTCTTATCAACACATTATCACAACATTGTTATTCGGACACCACAACACATTGGTCAATATATAATAAGAAAGTATGCAGCGCTAAATCCAAGAACGGAGGTTTTACCAAAGAGCTGGCCAATGTGCAATGTTGCCTTCTTTTCTATGTGTTGTTATATCCTAGCTATACAGATCTACCTTCCTCACAGCTCCACAAACCATTTCCTCTTGTCCTTCCATTATTTTTGCTCAACACTCTAAATGGTAGTGCTGCTGTTTCATTACTGAGCTATTGTCAACATATCTGTCGTAATGTTTTTGTGGAAATCAAACGAATAATGACATGGAACCATAGTTGATTTGCAAAAGTGAAAGCTAAACTGAGTAAAACTAATAAGTGTAACCTGATTTCCTCTGCCGTAGTTAGATAGTCATTTCTTCCGTTTGACTTGGTTCAATACGACTCTTATTGTGGCTGGCTGATCTCTGATGTCTTGGACCACGGATATGATCTCAGTAGAGAAGCCGTATTACACTTACAATGAGCTTTCATGCTCTGTTGTTTGGACTCTATACGCCTGGGTCTGTTTTCGAAGATTCTAGGCCGTCCTATTTATGCTGAAGAAGACGCTTTGTTATCATTTATGTCTGTTTCGATCCATTCTTCCTGGACAAATGGAAGCATCAAATAATTATAAAGTCTGTTGTCCTTTCAGCCCAATCATCTTTGAATGTGAACATACATTATCCTGTCAGTTCCTGTATAACAGAGTTGGGTTGCGCAAATGTGCAATAAAAATCTCAACACTATATTCTCTTTGCATACCATTATACAATTCAAAGAACTCTATTTGTTTCTGTCTCTCCAGTGTGTGAAGACCAATTTGCCCAATATCTTATTATAAATGGAATTTGTGTTTACAGTAGTTCTGCATTCAGTATTCTGCTAAATACAACAAATTGCTTACTGAATTTAAAAGAAATTATAGGAAAGCATATCCAAGATTATTTTATTGAACAAATTTAACATTGAATTAAATATAAAAGGCACCACTAAAAAAAGAATGGCAGTTACATTTTAAAGTGCAGTTTTTTAACTGATATTTTCTTTCGACTTAACAAAAAAAGTGTATTTCATGATATGTTGCAGCCTTTCGTGATGTGTTTATTGCACCAGTAGATATTGCGATGACGGTTAAAAAAAAAGATATATTGTGCAGCCCTAGTTTACAGCCCAAATAGCTCGGGGGCATGTATCAGAGGTTTGAGCTGGTGTTACTGTGAGGACAGCTGTAGCGGTCAACAATGAAGCTGCTTGTTTTCTGTGTGCTGAGATAGAAGCAGTGGGACTATGAATCAGATGCTGTGTGGCCTGCTAGCTAACTGCTTCTGGTATTGTTTTGCTGCACTGGTGCCCATTCATCCTGAGCTGAACCCTCTCACTGTCTTCTACTGGCTTTAACTCACTTGAGGCAACAGTGGTTCCCCTGTGCAGCTCAGTTCATGAGGGCTTAAAGATGATTTGTTTTTCTATGCCGTGCATTGCTGTACCACATCAATTATAAACTACCCATCAATCAGCTCTGTGAATGGAGAGGCACTGCTTCATGTGTGATTGGTGTTTGAATTTTAAAAGTAGATTTAAATTAGTGTGTGGAGACCCGAGTCTTGAGGGACTATTGGGACAAATATTTACAAATGATATTCTGGTTTGACTGGGGTCACCTGAAAAACTGGACTGGGGTCACTTGAATGGGTTTGGCCAACTTGACATGGTGCTTCAAGTTATTTTAATGCAAATTACAACATTACAAAGAATGAAACACTTTTCATTCTCGAGACAAATTTACATTTTGGACCTACCATAAAACACAATTACATGGGCAAAACACTTTTACCAAGGACAAAACAAATGAACATTTAAAAAAAACAACTTAACATTTTAGAAAACAAATTAACAAGACGCAAAACACTTTTACCAGTCCCGAAACAAATTTACAAATGACAGATTCTTCACGGAAAGGGAATATACCACATACCGGAAGTGACACGGACGTGATGAGTGTCCCCCTGAGAGGGGAGATCTTTTTTTTATTTATTTTTTTATTAACAAATACAATCAATTAGGTACAGTGTAAAATCTTACTACGAGTTTACAATGCATATTTTAGAAGATCTATACATAAACAAACATAAGAACATGGGGCAGTCATGAGGTGTTGTTAGATGTCGTCTTGACTACAGTTCATTGGAACCATAGACTGTATATTAGAACGGAAATAAAATCACTATAAATCGTCAAAATCTCATTCGATGTTCTAGTTTTTTTAAACAAAAAGATAAAGACACTAATTAATGTGTTAATACAAAGAATATTTATTATAATCAGTTCACAGATATGAGTCCAAACGGAAACGTCACCCTTCTGAACTAAGAGTTTCTGCTTCAAAGTGAAGTTTAAACAGACTGAAATGTCCAGGCTCACTCCTCCACTATTTATTCATTTATTTCTGTGTGTATTTATTTATTTAACGAGACTTAAAGTCATCTTTCGTCGTCCACAGTCCGAGTCCCGCCAGACTCCCTTTAGGAAACCTGTGATTTAAACTTCAGCAAGCTATGACAGTCCGCTCCGCTCAGTCCTGGTTCTGGTTCTCCCGGGCTTCCCTTCCCTCCAGCGGGCCCAGCAGTACGGCCTGGGCCTCCAGCTGCGTGGTGTCGGTTTTGGCTCCCAGGAACGGGCAGTGAGCTCCAGGTCCTGCAGCCGCAGACGGACTCAGCTGCCCCGCTGTAGCTAGCTTCTATTCGGCCGCGGCTGTCGAGACGTCCCCTGTTTTTCCCATGTTTCCGTCAGGTCGCATCCTTTAAAAACTCCGACCACAATTAAAGCAAACCCGCGTTAAGCTGTTCATGTGTTTGCCACAAAACGGGCAAAACATCCCTCGGACGCTGTCCACGTTCGGTCACCATAAACTTCATTCACGCCATATACCCCACTCCACAACGACAACACGAATTGACCGCGCTCACCAACAACACCTCGTCACTTCCGTTATGTGGTACGTTCCCTTTCCGTGAAGAATCTGTCATTTGTAAATTTGTTTCGGGACTGGTAAAAGTGTTTTGCGTCTTGTTAATTTGTTTTCTAAAATGTTAATTTGTTTTCTAAAATGTTAATTTGTTTTTTAAAATGTTAATTCGTTTTCTAAAATGTTAATTTGTTTTTAAAATGTTAATTCGTTTTCTAAAATGTTAATTTGTTTTTTAAAATGTTAATTCGTTTTCTAAAATGTTAATTTTTTTTTTTAAATGTTAATTTGTTTTTTTTAAATGTTAATTCGTTTTTTAAAATGTTAATTAGTTTTTTAAAATGTTAATTAGTTTTTTTAAATGTTAATTAGTTTTTTTTAAATGTTAATTTGTATTGTCCTTGGTAAAAGTGTTTTGCCCATGTAATTGTGTTTTATGGTAGGTAAAAATGTTTTCCAAAATGTAAATTTGTCTCAAGCTTTGTAAGTGTTTCATTCTTTGTAATGTTGCTTTGCACTTCCCGGCCACCGTACCGAATGCCTGTCGGGTTGTGTCAGGCTCGAATACTACTCACAGAAATATGTGGCCTGAGCGGCCCTGTATTTGGAATTACAGTTAAAGCTTTAATTAGGGCCCGAGCACTAAAAGTGCAAGGACCTATTGTTTTTGTAAGGATTATTATTTTTCCGAGTCCGTAGTCACATTTTGAGGGGTTAGAATGCACGAAAATTCTGTAGTGATTGGACTTGGGCGTTGCCAGGGGGCTCCATAACGCCCCCTAATGTGCGCCTTAAGTCAGAAAAAGTAATAAGTTAATATACCAAATTTTGAGGGAACTTAGGTCTCATCTTCAAGTCCATGGAGCTATTTTGAGAAAAAATTACAAAATTTAAAAATTTCTGAAATCTTGGTTTTTGTGCAAATCTTCATTTTACGAACACTTGTTTTAGGACTTTAGGATGCACGAAAACTCTCAAAATGTTGCAGCCATGTGCAGAATAGTAAACTCTTTCATCTGAATTCACATTTAGGCTTGGGAGTGGTATGGTTGCTCTGTAGCGCCCCCTAATTTGTTTTAGCCATTGGGCACATTTTTGACGGCCTCAATATATACGAAAACTCACAAATATTGGCGCCCACATAAACACCTGGGACCTTTGCGAGACTGTACAGCGATTTGGCCCATACCTGTAAGCGGGCTCCATAGCGCCACCTAATGTGTGGAAGGCCTTAACTTGGACATAGTTGCTCTGATAGTCACCAGATTTAATACACATATTGCTCTAATCATTGCGGACATATTTCCCATTAACTTTCATTAGTCCTGCCCAACAGGACTGCCATTTTTAATTTATGCATTTTTCATGTGTTTTACATTCTTTCGAACTTGTCCTAGGCCGTGATTTCAATCTTCTTGAATCTTTGCAGGTAACGGATGTTATCTGTTATCTTGGCAACAATTATTCCGATTGCCCCGAAACTTGACAAAGTTGTTCCTCATGGCCACTTCAGCATCTGTGCCAAATTTGGTGGAAATTGACCATTAGATGGCGCTGTTTAATTTTTTTTTTAAATAATCAGCAAAAATCGATATATGGGAAACCTACTTTGTCTAACTGCTCCTGGGGCGTGAGTCCGATCGGCATAAACATTTGCATATAGACTTAGAGGACCCATGTACACAGACCACGCCCCCATTCATAACTTGTGAACCGTTTAAGGTAGACTCTTGTGAGAGGTATCACTGAACTCAGCAAAGAGTTCCTTTTTAATTGGTGACGGTTTTCCCTGCCCCAAATGCTTAAGCCACTCCCCCTTTAATAACTAATGACCCATTTATTGTACACTATTGTGTGAAGTATCATTGAACTCAGCACAGAGTTCCCTTTTCATTGGTAACGATTTGCAGTGTCTGAGTGCCGCGCAAATGCACGGCCTCAAGGAGCGGCGTCCGCCAGTACCCCCGGGGCTAGGGGCTAGGGGCTAGGGCCCGTTCATTGCTGCTTGCAGCTTCAATTCAATATTGTATTCAGGTTCATGTGATTTTATTCAGTCTTAATCTGTGCCTCAGGAATTACATTTTTGTACTAATTTGTTTTTGGCTTTAATTAGTTTAGCCTTGTTTTCCTACAATATCTTGTTATCTCTTTGTTCTTTGCACATTGATCCAGAAGGTCTCACTTTGCCAGACCTTCCTTCAGCGCAACGCTGCGGAGGAAGGTCTGGCTAGTCCACACAGCATTCCGGGATGGGAGAATTTTAAAAGGTCAATTAGTGTTTCCCTTTGCCCTTGCTTTGTGGTCGGACCAGAGTTACAGTCTTGTAAATAACCGATGAACAGAAGGTTCAGCTTCTCAATAGAGATCATGCTGACAGAATAAAGAATGTATATATGTAAACATACTGTACTGTATGTCCAGAATCACAGAAAATTAAAACAACAGCATATGCTTTTGTAAATTCAGTTCTACTATATTATACATATTTTGCTCTATATCATTGACATAGAGAGGAAGATGTGGGGCAATTGTGTAACCCGACTATTTGTTCTCTCCTTTGTGAAATTATGTACATCCCATCTGCAAAAGGACAAAAAGATGTAAAGTTGTTGGTGACTGGATGACTTGTCTTCCTCTACAGCGCTGTCTTTCTACTCTCGGAGAGGATAGTAGATCTCAGCATAGCTTCCTGTCTCCTCTGCCTCTTTGTTTAGAGGGAGAGGAAGGAAGAGGAGAAAGTACTAAACAAAGGTGTATTTTAAGCCACTGCTTCCATGTAGGAAATGAAACTTAAGTTTAGGACCCTACAACAATCTTTGACATTGGTCCAGTATTAAGCAAGTGTCAAAACGAGCACTTTTGTGAAGGTAAATACAAGCTGGACAATTGCCCTATTAACTTACATTGTAGCCTTTTTCGGCGCTGTCGACTGCAGTGATCTCACTTAATACTGGACCAATGTCAAAGATTGTTGTTCCCATCAGAAACCTAGACACAAAAACATAGGAAAATAGGGTTGAAAAAAACAGTAGTTACCCTTCAATTCCTTTACTTGAACTCATCTGTTCATACACCTTACTTTCTAACTCTACCTGTGTTCTGTCCACGGGCTCGGACGCGGCATGGACTGGCTGGCCGCTGGTTACCGGAGGTCCCGTCTCAGACACGTTGCCTTGGGTAGGTGATCCTTATAGGCTGGACAACACAGTGAGGATGAACACTGCCATTGTTATGTTAGGAGGAGATCTATTTTCTTTTTTTAAATAAACGACACCAGACTGATAATGAAACGCGCAAGTACTAGTTTTTGAGGCGGAAAGGTAAAAACACAAACATGTGTCTGCTCTGCTGTTATGGTAAGATTTGAGACTCCATATTTGGCTTTGCACTAAAAAATCAAGTATGAGTTGATGTTAAATGAGGAAAATTACTGTTCTATAAACATGTGCTCTACATCATTGACTACAAAAAGTATAGATTGTTATGATTCTCATGCGTAACATAAATGTCAGATAGTAACTCTAAATAGACTGTTTATATAATTATATAAACAGATTATGGTATTAAAGCAGCACTAATCAATAGTTTTATATTAACAATTTAAAAAAATGCCTACGTAATGTGAAAGGCGTTACTTGTAATGATGAATTATTTAAGAAGGTTGTCTTTGGAATTAGTGTGTAGAGACCCGAGTCTCGAGGGACTATTGGGACAAATATGTACAAATGATATTCTGGTTTGACTGGGGTCACCTGAAAAACTGGACTGGGGTCACTTGAATGGGTTTGGCCAACTTGACATGGTGCTTCAAGTTCTTTTTAATGCAAACATAGTGTAAAAAACCCTGAATGCCTGTCGGGTTTGTTTCAGGCTCGAATACTACTCACAGAAATATAATGGCCTGAGCGGCCCTCTATTTGGAATTACAGATAAAGCTTTAATTAAATATTGTATTCAGGTTCATGTGATTTTATTCAGTCTTAATCTGTGCCTCAGGAATTCAATTTTTGTACTAATTTGTTTTTGGCTTTAATGAGTTTAGCCTTGTTTTCCTACAATATCCTTTTATGTATTTGTTCTTTGCACATTGATCCAGACATAGTCTCACTTTGCCAGACCTTCCTCCGCGGAAGGAAGCCCAAGGCAACGGATATCCGACCTAAATGAATGAAATCCGGCAGAATTTCTGTAGGCAGCGAAGCAATCCTGGAAGTGGAACGTCAAGGATATAGACTCATCCAGACATGATACTTTAAGGAGGAAATCTTGTCCTGACAGAGAATATCAATAGGCTTGGAGTGAAGCTGTCAATGTATCGATCTTCATCACTTCAACTTCATGACTTTATGAAATAAGTGAGCATGGTGTATATTGTTGTCTTACAGTATGTGCCAACTGTGATTATTGCAAATTAACCAGTGTTTTCTTAAGATGTACACAGCAAATGACCAACAAAAACAAATTCAACACGCTTTGTTTATACATAACTTTGTTATTATATTGAGGAACGCAGAATTACTTCAGTTCGTCATGTAAATGTATGTTCCCAGTGTTTACTCTGTGTCTGGTAGAGATGTCTCAGACGTGTTTGTTTGTGGAGGTGGTTATTGGTTCGCTCAGTTCATAATCACCGTGGGCGTAGGCTGCTGCACACTTAACACTGTTTGTGTAATATCCCTCAGTGGTTGCACACACACACAGGCTCTTACAAACACCAGTATTTAGGATCACGTTTGAAGTACTCCAGTTTGCAAATGTTCCACTAGGTGGAGGTAAATGCTCAGAAATGTTTCACCCATCAACCAGCGGGTGGACTTACAGGCTCAGCGTGTGATGTGGACACATGCAGAGTCATGTACTCCTCTGCAACACAGCAACCATCCACATGCACTTTATTCTAGTATGATACTGTGCTGTTGCTCCCAAATCAATAAGAAAGCAATCGACAGTTATCAGTCGTGTTAGATTGTCACCATAAAACCGAGAGGTCCTTCTATTTGAAAGCACATTATCATGAGCTTGCTCTTTTAATTGTTTCATTTTGACTCAATAATATATGATATTTAAAAAAAACAAAAAACAATGCAGTTTACTGTAACACACGGACAGACTATTCCTGTGATTCAATGAAGACGGAGGGATATTTCTTACATGCTGGAAAAACAATGAGGTAAAGAGAGGAAACTAACAATGGGCTACATTCCAGAGAAAAACGGTTGAGTAAAAAACAAAGTCTGTTGACTCATCCTTAATGTGTTCTGGTACGTGGACCTTTATGTGTCACCCCCCACCAAGGGCCAGATTGTTCTCTCTTAGAATCTGTAATTTACTGTAAATCTATTTTTTTTATTTTACTTATCAGCTGTGTTTGATACACTGAGTCAGGGCTAACGTGAAACACTGTCAGTGTTTTTACTAGACTGAATCCCAATATGATAAATCAATAGAAATAAATATCTGCAGGGTTTCAGCCAGGACGCACTGCCAGCCAGGGTTTCCTGCCTGCAGTGTGTCATTTCCTCCTCCTGACTGGCATTGTTTAGCCTGTGAGGCTCTTCTCAGAAAGCTACTGTACTTTACAAGCTCAGTCTGAGCTCGGAAAAGGAGAATTCAGACCTGCTGGACACCAAGGGGCCAAGAAAGACTTTGAGGAAGGAACTTTACAGAGAGGAAGATGTGGGGCAATTGTGTAACCTGGAAGTTTTTTTTCCACCTTTGCGAAATGATGTACACCCCATCTTCAAGAGGACAAGAAGATGTGAGGGTGTTGGTGACTGGATGACTTGTCTTCCTCTACAGCGCTGTTTTTCTACTCTCGGAGAGTATAGTAGGTCTCAGCAATCTACCTGTCTCCTCTGCCTCTTTGTTTGGAGGTAGCGGAAGGAAGAGGAGAAAGTACTAAACAGGTATTAGGTTTTAGGCCACCACTTCCATAGGAAGTGAAACTTTAGTGCTTGTTGTTGATATTTTTCCTTGAACTCATCTGTTCATACACCTTACTTTCTCACTCTACCTGTGTTCTGTCCACGGGCTCGGACGCGGCATGGACTGGCTGGCCGCTGGGTAC
Organism: Zingel zingel; assembly: GCA_023566125.1. Classification (NCBI taxonomy): domain Eukaryota; kingdom Metazoa; phylum Chordata; class Actinopteri; order Perciformes; family Percidae; genus Zingel; species Zingel zingel. Next base: position 27,068,950 of record CM042320.1, read on the forward strand.
CGGAGGTCCCGTCTCAGACTCGTTGCCTTGGGTAGGTGATCCTTATAGGCTGGACAACACAGTGAGGATGAACACTGCCATTGGTTGAGTATATATATATATATATATATATATATATATATATATATATATATATATATATATATATATATATATATATATATATGTTAGGAGGAGATCTTTGGTTGGTATTTTCTTTTTCAAAATAAAAGACACTGGACTGACAATGAAACGACGGCGCAAGTACTGGTTTTGGAGGCGGAAAGGTAAAAACGCAAAGATGTGTCTGCTCTGCTGTTATGGTAAGATTTGGAGACTCCATATGTGGCTTTACACTGAAATTGTTGAATGATGAATATTATTCTTCATAAGTGAAGAAAAGTTTTTTTTTTTTCTGCCCAGCCTTTCACAAACAGCATCTGTGACGTGTGTCTCATTACCATTAAGCATTCCCTAAACTTGTTTAATCCCTGCTGCTCTGTTGGCCTTGTTTGAGTGGCATTTAGCTAATCTCTATGTTCTACCAGAGAGCAGGGTCTATTTTCTAATGTTATCATCTGGCTGCTCTCCCACATAGACCATTTATTTTCCACTCTGATGATGCGTTGCTGTTCCCTCTGACCACAAGTGCTAGGGCTGCACAAAACAGGAGCAAATTATCTGAAAAAGTTCCCTCCCCTCTGCAGTACACTGTTCGTCTGTAATTGTTTTTTTTTATTAGGTTTTGTTAGCAGTCAGTGGTTTACCAATGTGAATGTAAGGCTGGGCAATATATCGATATTATATCGATATCTATATATGAGGCTAGATATCGTCTTAAATTTTGGATATCGTTATATGATAGTGTAGTCTTTTCCTGGTTTTAAAGGCTACATTACAGTAAAGTGATGTCATACCTTACTAGTTTTAGCTTAGTCATTATAGCTACATTACTGATGACAAAATGTCACTGTGTGAATATTTTGTGAAGGGCCAATAGTCAACTCTACAATATTGATATCCATTTATTTGGTCAAAGATATTTAATTTTTATTTTCTCCACATTTCCCAGCTCTATGTGAATGTTATGTAGCACCAATGTGTTTATGTAGCACCAGTGTTTGGTAAATGCATTTGTTTCAGTATTACTGGTCAGATACAGTGTACATCCTTGGAGTGAGGGTGTTGATTCACTGAGTCGCAGCATTGGTCTCCATGTGGACCGGCCTACTGCTGTGTGAGGGAGCATTTAAATCCACCAGGCTGGGAAAAAAAGACAGTTTTGTTCTCAGAGGCCTGGGAACCGTTTCCCCCTTTTAGGACCCTCTTCTAACCACTCTGGCCTTTTGGCAATGTCCCCGATGCCCCATGACTTAACTGCGTTTGTGTTGTTTGTGTTTAAAGGCAGCATAGTAGGGCGATGAAAATGTGAGTATGTGTTTGTTGTAACATTGCACTTTTTTTTACGGTGGTGTGTATTGTTGGTGAGCTGGGGCGAGTCACCCTTATTTATTAGCACAAGAGAGGAAACACTGTGAGGCATTCGGCTTTCATTCTCATTGGCAGGAAGGAAAAGGCTGGGAACACCAGTAGGCCGGGTCCTTTCACCACGCTCATTGTTTCAACGTGGGAGAGGGTGTCACAAGGTTTAGTAACACCGCTTCTGAGTATCAGCGCATATACACTCATTTGTTTGGATTGGCTTTTATCTATTTTTATATAAGCCTTCAAAAGGTATTTCTAACAGTTCTGAG
>CM042320.1:27075682-27078182 GCA_023566125.1 Zingel zingel
CATAGAGTTAGTCAGTCGGTAAGTAAGTAGGTTGCTCAAACTTTATTACAAAACAATGTGCACTCAAAGGAACATTATAGCGGAAATCAAGCTTTTTGTTCTCTATGACGGAGTATCATTACATACTCACAGTTGGTTGTTGTTTTGGTCCAGTCTGAGGCCACATGAAGGCCCAGTGTGTATTGGCCTACCTCTACTAATAAAGACCCTTGGGTGATGCTGTTGAAAATGACATAGTGTGTGTGATGTATATATTTCCAGAGATATTGCATTACCTGACTTGTTGATACTGAAAGTGTTGATACACAGTTTTAATCTGATCCAGTACTCTTTATCCAATTTTGCAACCTACTGGCAAACCATATAATCTCATATGACATCATATGATCCCAAACATGGCATTGGAGACTTTTTAATTTTTGTCCTCTGTTCTTTGATAAATCTGTGTACCATTAACAGTGTTGGACGGCAACACATTACAGTTATGTGATTACTGTTGTCAGTAAAGAGTAGTGTAAGTACAATTTGAATTAATTAAATACATAACACATATTAACTCCAGGAAACTCACAGTTATTGGGATTTCCAGGACAGATTGCTGCTAGACACGTTAGCTTGGTGTAGGGCTGTGCTCGATTGAAGAAATTCTTAGTCGACTAACACTCATTCAATTGTATCGACTAATCGATTAGTTGATTTAATCGACAGATCTGTAAATCTGAGTTTCTCTGCAAAGAGTCATGCAAAAGCACCACTTGAATTCTTGTGTTTACCAGCGATGTGCTCGTACGTTTCTTGGAAATAAGTTATTCAGCATGAAAAAAGCATAAAACATGACTAATCGACTAAAGAACTCTAAGTTGACTAAGACCAAAACGACCGATTAGTCGACTAATCGACTAAGAGGGAGCAGCCCTAGCTTGGTGTTGTGGCTGGAAGTGAGGAAAAGGAAAAATGTGCCTCTCGGTTATGGCAATTCAATCTGTCAGACGTCTCATCAAGGCGGGTCTTTAGTTCTGACATCACTTTCTTGTTCAGTGACTAACACAGCCCCGGACCACTTCATCAACGCTGACACTGTGCGACACTGTTCTACTTGATCTGTAAGTTTATACCTCAGATAACGACCATACTGTTAAGCCTTCAGACATATATATCTATCGTTAGCTTAGGTTGTTAGCAAGCTACTAACTTTACCCAGGGTAATTGTAATGGCTCAGCAGTAGGATGTAGATAAACACAAAATGCCAACAAAGGTCCTACTGTAATAAACTAATTTAATTGATGATTGCATTGCCAATGTGCATATCTAATTGCCAATTGCAAAATGAATTACCATTTGAATAAAGAGGACAAAATACTTTTTCTACGCACAGAAAATTGATCAGGAATCAATAAGAGAAGAATCAGCTCAATAAGCAAAATTTCCTAAGCAAAAAATCCCTAGTGTGCGTGCATGGCTGCAGGCTGTCTGACCTTGTCTGAGAGCACAGTACTGACCTGTCTGTGGTAATGGCTCTGCAGTAAATGGCGAGAAGGAAACTGAGCATACAGTTATTTCTGTATCCCGCTGATTTCCTGCATGCGGTTTACACACACACTCACACACATTCATAGTCCGCAGAGACATGCACCACACACACATACCGCTGCCGATGGTGACGTCTGGACATAGTTATTGACTCTCTCTGCCTTCCGGTCACTCATTACTGTGTTATGGAATGAGGCCTGCACAGACTCACAGTGTGTATCAAGGTGCGCGTGAAACTAAGAGTGTGTATACTCTTAGTCTGACGCGCATGTATGTCGGCTGTGAGCAGGTCGTTTCATTTAACTGCTGAAAGGATTTTATTTTAATGGGCATCCATGTCCGGTTATGAAGGGTTAACAATAAAGGGTGTGTTACATCATTATACAGAGAATCACCAGCCCCATGCTGAATTTCCAGCTGTGATAAAACATTACTATACAGGGAAGTGAGATGAAAAAGTAGAGAGAATGAGATCAGTAAGGAGGAGCTGGTTAAAAAAATGGAGGATTAAGGTTAAAAGGAGACAAAGAAATAGGTGAAAAATAGATGCAATGACAGAGAGGAGAGTAGAAAGGAGGTCAGGACTATGATGGCTGCCATTCTGAATTAAAAAATAGATGGACAGAGTGAAGCTCCTTGACATAAAGATCTTTTTAGGCGAGTGCCTTAGGTGTGACTGTGGACTGTGTGTGTATTTGTGTGTGCATCGTATTCAACCAAAAGCATGTTTCTTCACACAACTTGTGAAAGCAAGACTTCTCTCAACGTGCCACTGTAACACTTATCGGTGCCTGTAGGTTATTTTCACAGACATGTTTAACAGTATGAGAACAACTGAGTGCTCTTTCTCACCATGTCAACACTTTAGCCACTCCAGCCAACCACCGCTCTGTAGTCTGCTGTATTCTGCTGAGAAGCGCAGTTGTGAGTGACAATGGAGGAAGAAGTTGCAAATAGCAATACATCTAC
>CM042320.1:27083182-27165682 GCA_023566125.1 Zingel zingel
TGTGTGTGTGTGTGTGTGTGTGTGTGTGTGTGTGTGTGTGCGTGCGCGCGTGAATGCAGACGTACAGAAAAGCAGGTGACTCAGTTTATGTGGGTTTAAATATGGAAAATGCAGATCTGGCTTAAGAGAAGATTTTTGACGAAGCATGTGGACAGAAATGAGGAAGAGAAGGTATGATTTAGTTAATGCATGAACAGTTAAAGAGGAAGTTTGTGTCATTTTAAATGTCAGTGTCAGTTTCTCTGTTTCTCTCTCTGTCTCATTAATGCCCTGAACTTGGCTTCAGGCTCGCCTGCAGGCTTGCTTTCAGGATTGCAGGGTTTTCTGTGCATTCCAGCTCTGTGCTGAGAATACGGCTCCAGCGCCTCCAGTCAGAGGGGCTCATTCATACCGAGTACAATGATCCTGTTTGAGGCACAAGTTTTTACCCATGCTGTTTGATTGGGATTATGTTCAACTTCTATTTACTTCATCCATAATGCATTGAGTCTAATCTGTTTAGCAATAATGAGTCTCTGTTGCTTACTGTTTCCTTAATGAACTGGAATCGATAGGAGATAAACAAAAAGACATTTAAGACTGATTGAAATGAAGAATTCATCAGTTCTATTTTTATTTGAATAACGAATGTGTTGGAACAGTTGGCTGTTAGCTAACCACCATCGACGACCTCAAACCATCATGCATCTGTGCAGAAGACAACAAGTAGACACATGTGGCCCATCCACACATGCTTTCCGCATTGTTTTTTTTACGCTCATACTCCTAGGCGGTGCGCCTAAGCAGTATAATAGCAGGGAAACCCCTGTTACAAATGTTAAGCTATGATTGGACAAATCCTGTGTTTAGCAAAAGATCAATTAGGCAAAGTTCTGTAACATCACAGTTTCAGTTTTTGCTGTATTTTCAGGACAAACAGTAAAATACTCTTGGCATAATTACAGTATCGCTGCAAATGATTCAGAGTCACTCAGTTAGAAATTAGCTTCTGAAATGTTGTCTCTCCACCACGACCTTTCACAAATGCCACGTGCTGTCACTCTTCCTGTGTACAAGGGCTCTGTTGTGGCTCCATGCGTCTTACTCGGTGCATTAGAATATTGCCAAGCGCAGGTTTTAGTTTGCATCGTCAGACAGCATGAGTTGAAGCCAGCATCAGATGAGTAACAACAACATACTCATCAGCATGCCATTGTGAGACTTTCTCATGGGGGTATTTTGGGAGATGGAGCTATATTTGAAGTTCAGGAAGTAATTTACTTTTGCAGAGGGAATGGAAATTTGAATGGCTATTTCTGCAAACATTTAGCTTAGAAATGGGTGAATGCCCTGAATGGAAACACAATTATAGGAAAAAAATACCCTTGGGGCATCACTTCACTGAATTAATACAAATTTGATAGTGCAGCTGGTGTGCTTGAGTTTACTGTAGTGTATTGCTTTTTATAGACACATTCAGATGTATTTATTTATTACACACAAACAGAATAATGGTCTTTTATTCTGGATATACGTCACTTGCACATATCTGCACTTGATCTGTGAGACATTTCAAACCCATTTGGTTCAGTCTTGGTATAAAAGGGCACGCCGTGAATAAGCACTGTTGTTCATTTGTGGACAGACTGGCCTGCTGGGGCCCAGTCAGACGTGGTGATTGGGTGGACAGGGTATTGATTGACACATTTTGGAAGCTCCTGCCCAGCAGCTGTTATCTGTTTTCCAATGTAGACAGACAGGTCACAGGGGGGGGGGGGGGTTGGAGGAGGAGATGGAGGGACCAGAAGGAGAAAGAAGGTGATAGAGAAAGAGACAACAGGCTGGTAGTGAAAAGAAAAGAGGCATGGTGAAAGGGAGGAAGTAAGAGAGATAGAGGAAGAGAGAATGACTGCGGACTGTCGATGTTATCTAGTTCCAACATCGATCCCTTTCTCTGTGCCCAGTGATCACACTACACTGCTGTTTGGATCGGACTTATGGGACTCTCAGCAATCTCTTCATCTCTCTTATTATCTCTATTCTTTTGTACAAAATCACTCAAGGTTTCACCTGTTTTATCATTTATGGAAATACATGTGTTTGTCATGTTTAAACATTCTGTTATGGTCATTCTTCTCTGGATGATGATTATCACTGCAGTGACAACCAAGAAACATCTATCTTTCTTTCCCTCGCTTTCTGACTTTCTTTATGTGTTCTCTGAAGTAAGGGCAGGAAGTGGTGGGGGTGGGGGGGGGGCTGCTGTTCAGGTTCAGATCACAGCTCGCCCAGTCCCCCACTTGGCCTGCCCTTATTAGACATGGGCCACAGAGCATGTTCAGATCATGCTAAAAGCTTATCTTCACATGCTGGGCCGTGTAGGGAGCATGCTGGGATTCAGAGAGTAGATGGACAGTGTCTGCACATGATGTACAAATTTTATGAGGCACGTTTAAGTTGGTGGAATGTGAGGACGGCTATATTGTAGCTGAAAAGAAAGACTTTCTGGAGGAATCTTAGTTGTATTTGCTAAGGAAGACAAAGGGTCCACTGCTCAAATTTACTAACAACTAATTATTTATGCAGCTGAAACAAAAGCTTACCACTAGATCAGTGGTTTCCAACCTTTTAGGGGCTGTCCACACGGAAACGATTTTTGGTGCAAACGCACATTTTTAGTATCGTTTGGGCCCGTCGTCCACACGAATCCAGTGATCGCACTGCCTGAAAACGCACTTTTTTTTAACCGGGTCCCAGGCTTTTTACCGTATTGATGATGTCATCGCCACACCCCTCGACCTCTCACCCGCAGCCCCGCACTAATGCAAGGCCACACACGACTGCGGTGAAGCTAACCGAGCATATCCTAGCTCAATGGTCAAACCAGCTCACTTCATCTAGCTAAATAGTTTGTCTCTGCTCCCTGACACTTCCCTCTGCTGTGCCGGTCCTGGATTCTACACAAGATATATTGCTAACGTTATGTAGCTAATGTTAAACATAGCTAAAGTAGCTGGCCACTACAGCAGCGACGTAACGTTAACATTAACTGCTATGGTTAGCTAGCTGTTTATAAAGTGGAAGCTAGCTAGCTAATCTGTCTGCTTAGCAACACCTTGAACGGATTATAGTAACTTTTACCACGGCTTATTGTAGAAAAACTACTGCAAGAAAAACGTGTAGATTATCAAAAAGACATTGGATCATTGATGTTTGTTTGACTGCCGATGCTAGCTAGCGTGCTGCAATCATGTCCGATGGCAGACAGAATTGCAAAATAAAAAGCAATCCAACAGCACATTTTACAATGTAAACAAAGACGTTTCCTTGCGGAGGCCTTTATAAAATGAGCAGTGGTGAAAGTTATTATGGTCCATGGATGTATTAAGAGAACGTTAGTCTAGCTAGTCATGTTATGATGGGAAGTTAACTCTTCTTCTCCGTGTTTTGGTGAATTTCTGTAGCAGAAACAGCACCGCCTATAGGCCTGGAATATGAAGTAGCACGTTGAGTCATTTATAACCGGATACGTGTGGATGAAAAAAATGTTGAACGAATCCAGGGAAGACGGGTAAAAAAAAGATCGTTTTGGTACGTGTGGACATGGCCTTAGGCTTGTGACTACTTACATTATTACAAGTTATGGCATTAACGTGGACATGAACTGTGAGCATTTTTCAAAGGATCTTTACAGTCCTGAAAGGTATAAGTTGAAGGTGCACTATGAGTTCCTGCATGGTTTCAGCGCGATATAATTTTTGTCTCAATTCGTAGGCATCTCTCCTTGAGCCGCTAGCTGCCTGCCCCCTGAATACACTGTGAAACAGCCCGGTCTTGGGAGACAACACAGGGGTCGTAAACGTCAAACAAACACTAGAGGCACAGGCTGTGCGCCAAAATACAACAAACCACTCCAGCCAATCACCGACAAGATGTTTGGGGGAGGGGGTGGGGGTTAGTGACAGTTAGTCATTTAGTCAAGACAGTTATGGAAACATGAGGGGAGGGGCGAGCTTGCTCTGTTTTGTTTGGAATTTACTTGGAACGTCAACAGAAGTGACCATGCAGGAACTCATAGTGCGCCTTTAAATCAGAATCAGAATCAGAAAGGGCTTTATTGCCAAGTACGTTGCACATACAAGGAATTTGTCATGGTGCTGTTGGTGCATGTCACACATTCAAATATAAGAAGGATAAAAAAGAATATAAACAATATAAATATAAACATATACACACAGAATGTATTAATAACGATAAAATAAGTAAATAAATAGTAAAATAAGTTAAATTTAGTTAAAGCTGCACTAATCCCCATTTTCATATTAACAATGGTTCAAATAACTATGTGTAATGTGAAAGAGGTCACTCATATTGACAAAAGTTACCCTCAGCTCTACAGAGCCTTTGAGCTCTGTAGCTGACATCATTGACTGTTTTGATTCACTCTCACCACTCTCATCCAACCCATTCAGACAGACAACGTTAGTGACTAGCTGGTGATCATAGTGCAGCATAGCAGCTTAAGAACCATCTCATTCTATCAATTCAGAGTCCTGAAAAGAGCTAAAAAAGTAAATGAACATTGGACTTGCTCACAATGCTAATGTTGCTCTATGTTTGTTGGATGTGTAAATAGGCATCTGTTTAACACATTTTCCATATCAGCTGTATAGTATGATAATGTGTCAATGTTGTCTTTACAGCTTGCAGTGCTGGCGGTCAGCCCTATGGTCCCAGAGCCCTATGTTACCACATTTCTAAGATTGTTCTTAATATTAGGCCCTATGTTCCCACAGCCCTATGTTCATTTTCTTTTCTAAGATTTTTCTTAAAATTAGGCCCTATGTTAGGGTTAGGGTTACATTCCATCTGTAGTCCATTGCTATTGGATAATAGGTTGGGTGTAATTGGCTACCAAATTGGGAGAAAAGGGGATAAAATCTGACACAAATTTATGAAAAAGGAAATGTGGGAACATAGGGCCTAATTTTGGAAATAAATCTTAGAACTGTGGGAACATAGAGACTAATTTTGAAAAAAATCTTAGAAATGTGGGAACATAGGGCCTAATTTGAAAAAAATCTTAGAAATGTGGGAACATAGGGCTGTGGGAACATAGGCATGCTCTTACTACTGCTTTAAAGTTTTATATTGCCAATGGACCACATGACTATTTGAATGTAAAAGGGGTCTCTCATAGTGATGAAGCCCCAGAGAATTATCATCTGACTCTGCAGCTTATTGTTTGCGTTTAAAGTGAAAACCTTTAATGTTTTTGTTCACACTCACCAAACTCATAGCGTTGTTTCTGGCCACAGCAGCCAACTGTTTTCAGCTATAAAGCTCTAAAACCCCACTGTACGCTACCTGCCCACCACCATACAGCACACAGACCAGAACCAATGTTCGACAAATGTTGGACTTCATTTCACCATAAATATACTGTAAAGACATTGGCCTATTCTCTGTACAACTCATCACAGAACTAAAATGTTAGATAGAGAGTAACATCATACAGTATGTCCTCTCCATGCGCTGGGGATGGGGGGTCTCATCTGGTTGCCTTGACCACATAAAGGCTGTACAAGGCCTTTTAATTTTCACTCTATTATGTGTGTGGCAGAAAACCATAACTCTTTGGTAATTGTCCATTATGGAGGGACAAGAGAGAAGGGAGACAGACGCATCTGGTCTCATTCAATGGCCAATCTCTTCTATGTCAAGCATGAAAACCTCAGACGTGCTCACACACACACACACACACACACACACACACACACACACACACACACACACACAGACAGACAGACAGATATGCACAGACATTATCACAACGGACCTCAGTATGATTAAAGGGGTGTGACTTGGCATATTAATGCATTCTCTCCTTTCCATTATTTATGAGTTACATTTGAATGGTAGTTATCCTGATCTAGGTTAGCCATGCAAATGAGGCTGAGGTTACTTTGCATTTTGGTGTCTTTATGGTCTTTTAAAAAAAATAGGTTTAATATTATCTATTTTTCATCATTATAGGATTATAATAGGTGATAAGTCCCCTCTGTGATTTTTAATTTCAGAATCTCATTCATTTCTGCTGCAGTATATCAGGGCTAAGATTTGAATAAAAATTGCAGTTAGATTTGTTTAATACAGTTAGCATGTGAGAAAATACTGTTAGGATGCACTGGCACAGCAGCAGGGAATAGATAATGTTGTTTATCATAGTAGAAAATGTGTTTAATATTGGGTTGTCAGACTGTTTGGCAGGACTGCAGATAGTTAAATATTAACTGTTACAGCTGGTTAATTTTCATCTTTTGCACGTCCCCTGATCCATGTGTTCCTCTCCCCCCTCCTTCCTCCATCTTTCCTCACCAGTGATTTAGTGTGTGTTTCCACCACCTCTTTTGGTGTCTCTCCTCTTCCCACTCCCTGCTCCTACCCTGGTAGGGTTGCACGATATTGAGAAAATGTGATATTGCGATATCAATTAAGAATATTGCGATATAGATATTCATTTCTATATTTTAAAACATATGTAAAATTACAAAAGTTATTGGAAAACGCATCAAATAGATTCATAAATAAAACAAGTTTTCTTACAATACAAGGTTTATTTCAACTGCCGGTCATATTAGACTGGTCCAACATGAATAAATAAATAAGGACCATGTCTACAGAACAGGACATGTTCTACTGGTTGGACAGTATCAAATATATAAATAAAGAGAACAGGACATCTATTTCTTCACTAACACTGTCACTCTGTTGAAATATGCACACACGTCACATGGTACGCTCCATAGGGTTTGTCACGTAGTGGCCCCGTGCGCTGACGTGCACTAACGTGTGCAAGTCGCATGGTAACTGGCCAAGAGGGCTCAAAATCAAACACAACTAAGCCACACAGCCAACGGATGGGACGCAGCGCTCCACAAAATAAACTAAATATTGCAAATATTGCAACCCCTTTAGATATAATATGGCGCAACGTGATATCGCAATAACGATATTGAGTCGATATATCCTGCACCCCTACACCCTGGGGAGACTTTGTCCTTGAGTGCTGGCTAACCCTCAAAACATTATTATTGAAATGGTTGGTCTTGAAGGACGACTTCACCCTCCTCCCTTCCTCCTAGTCCCTCCCACACCTGGTGTCACCTGGTGACTCTGAACCGGTTTGTACAGTGACGAAGCAGGTAGAACTCTAGGGGTTTGATGGGTAAATATAGACATAAAGTAACCAGGCAACAGGACAACTTGTGTCTGAGGAGGGGACTGTAATGTACTCATAGATGTTGATAAGGCTGAGCTGAAGCGACATTCTGAAATGGATAAACATTGCGTGGTTAACAGGACGGGGAAAATGCAGCTGTTCTGGGAAGGAGTGCTCACAGGTACTGTAGAGATGTTTTCTTTTCAGCTCAAAAATATCAAGACAGCACAGTTTGCTTTGGTTACATGATTGAGCTGTCGGTGAACCACTGAGAAAATAATTGGAGGAAGCATTGGTTTTTACACAGAAACCCGCACACACAGGTGACAACTGGATCTATCAGTGTAGGTGCAGTCCCTTTAAAAAAACATTTCAAGCATGCGGCGTGTCTGTTGTGGATAATTACCATGTAGATAATTACTCATGACTTGTACAAAGGGGAATCAAACAAAGTCTGCATTACATGTCTGCCGATTTCAGCTTTCGGATGACAGAGATCTGTAGCACAAGGAATAAAATGTATCAGGCTTTGGCTAATTGTTAGTCAGATCTATTAATTGTTGGACTGGATTTGTTGACTACTTTAACTCTCCTGTTGTCCTTAGGTCAAATGTGACCAGTTTTCAAAGTTTCTACATCAGAAATTTGGGTTTTCTTTCAAGTGAATTGCCCAAAAATAACATCTTCTCGAAATATATTAATGAAGGGGCAGATCACTACTTTCATAGAATTTTGGGTGTTTTATAAAATTTTATAGCATTTGAAAAAACAATGAAATGGTTTCTAAACAGTATCCTGACTAAACTTTGTCTGTTATTATCCACTCAATTGTACTTATTTGTCAAAATAATTCATAATTTCAGCTTTGTTTTACTCAAAAATGAGGTGTAATTTCATATAAATGAGGTTTATTCACCATGAATTTAAAAAAAAACTTGTAAAACTAGTGGTAATATCTGGTGGTAGTGGAAAAAAAAGGGTTGACCCGGCCGACCCGGGAGGACAACAAGTTGCATGGTGGACGGGAAGACAACACAAGGGTTAAACATGTGTTTGAGTTTAATTCAGATAAGGTGTGTTTTTGTATGGTCATGTGTGGTTTTACTCCATACACTTGGTGCACGGGAGTACGTCCATTGTAGAGTATTGTAGAGTCTATTTCTGCTCTGACTGGCATCTGGTTCTACTAAATACAGGGCATCCATAATCTATAACATGTTAGATGGCCCAAATCCACATTTTTTCTGATGTGAATTACAAAGTGGCTTGAAGTGGTGAAGAGTGGAGAGAACACGAGCAGTGACAGCGGGGAGACTAGGATGTCATTTTGTGTGTTGAGGGTCAGACTCAAGATTATTTTTTTGGGGCATTTTAGGCCTTTAATTCCACAGGACAGATGAAGACATGAAAGGGGAGAGAGAAGGGGAGTGACATGCAGGTCAGAGTCGAACCCGCGTCCGCTGCGTCGAGGCGTAAATCTCTATATATGTGCGCCTGCTCTACCAACTGAGCTAACCCGGCCACACTCATTTGGTGTTTGACACCGCAGTCGCCTGTCTGTTAGTCTTCTTGTTGCTATAGAGAAGGTAGATGTAAACAGAGACAAGGCAATTATTAACAGATTGACATATATGATAATAGCTTTGTTTACAACACTTTGTGAGATACTGCATACACACACACGACGAGAAGCCAGCACTGTGCTTTTTCCGCCCCTATCATTACAGCTGTATATAAATAAAACACAAACCACCTATTCATAGCGGCATCAGTATGGTGGCCCCCATTTTCTTATGTAACACTCAGGTTGTTTCAGGAGGAGCAATAGCTTTAATGCTGATAGCTGATGTGAATGTAACTGCTGAATTAGATTTTTATTGACCTTGTCTGCCGTCATTGGAGGATTTGCTGCAGTTTTCCACCTGATTTGATGCGTGTTTAATTCATGATGCTAAGTAGAGGAAGCCTGAAGCCATACAGGAGGCAGCTTGTGTTTAGTAGAAATCTGACATGACAAAAGTGTGTCAATACCTTGTATATTCACCTTCCCCTGTTGAGTTTCATTATCAGTATTCAGAGCTTTTCGGGAACTGTGTTTCGCATCACTTCCAAAATTCTGCCTGACTGATAAACCAGTGTCCACTGTGTGTGTTGAAATGTGCATATGAGCTCTTGCAGTTTCTCTTTTGTGCTGCGGTCAGAGTGTCAGAGAACTCAAGATTTTCGAATATGAAAAACAGGAAATAGACAGACAGGAAGAGGACGTTTAGGGTCAGGCCAGTAGCCGGACCACTAGACTCTCCCCATCATATATCATCACTGTAGTAGGTTTCCCCCACACCCACATCTCAAATCCATTGATACTGTATCCTTCATGTTGTCGCTCCAGTTCTGCTAGAGTGTGTGGCTTTTTCTTTTTTGAGTGTGTGTAGGTGTGTGTTTTCAGTGCTGACATGCAGTAACTTATCCCCCAATTCAGGAAACAATAGGCGTGTGATGGCTGAGAGTTGGCTGGAGGAGGTCCCAGTTGAGTTAGTGGGTTGTCTCTATAAAGAAGTGTCAGATATGTACGTAATGCTTTTGATAAGCTTCTTATAAGCTGTGTGTTACAGTATATTATGAATAGGGAACTTATATAACAGATTGAGGTTCAATTTGTGTGTGTGTGTGTGTGTGTGTGTGTGCGTGCGTGCGTGCGTTCGTGCGTGCGTGCGTGCGTGTGAACAGCAGGCAGGCCTGTCATGAGGAGTCCAGATGGTAGGTGGAGAAAGCCCTCTTTTAATCCCTGAGCCAGGATAAAATACCCTCTTTCACAAGCATGCACACACGGAAGCACACACACACACACACACACACACACACACACACGCACACAGTCATCTGTACCTCCTCTCGACTGTTTGCACGACCCCACGCTGAGTTTGTCCACTTTTCTACACATGTCGGTCTTTGTTCAGCACTGCTGTTTATAATGATGAGTGATGCATGGACAGTCTACTAAAATATGACAGAATGTGTCTTAATAGACTCATAGTATATTGTTACAAATGCACACTTAAATGTACTAACAAAACCAAGAAAAGATTATGTACAGCCTATGAATTCATGTTACCTTTTGTCCTAAAATCAAGCTAGAATAACCTTCAGGAAAAATGGGGATAACAGGTTTCCCACAGTTGTAATTGGCTGGTGTCATTGTCATCAATGATGTCTTTGCCAGCACATATTATATCAGACAGAACGTGTGTGTGTCTGATATAATACTCATGTGAGCCCATCATTGTTTTTATGACCGTTGCTATTTTCTCTTTAATCTTTTATGTGCATATTAAACGGCTGTGTTGAAAGAGTGTAAACTTAATGTAAATGACTATGCCCTACATATCACAGACAGACTAATTAGGGTTTCTATCTCCAAGGGGCGGTGTATTTCTTTTCATTCTCAAAACAAACACAAGTCTACTCTTGATCTCAATAAACGCAGATACAAGAAGAGAACTTTAAAACTCAAATTGAAATATCTCCAGCTTTATGCATGTGTCCAGCATATTGTCTCAGCTATTGGAAAATTATGAAATGGTACGACTTATTTCCTCCATTCTTAATTTGATCTCCTCTCTCTGTACAACCGAGTCGGTGTTCCTCCTAAGTAAAACATGGGGTTGCCGCTCTTGTCTCAGATGGGGGGGGGGGGGGGGGGGTTGAGTATTAAAATATCTGCTCGTACTTCTTTTTATATAGTGAATCGTGTGTTTTGTTTTTGCAGAGAAGAAAGACAAAGCTGACTGCTTCCAGGCCAAGAACACTGATGAGGAGGCCTGCGTGGCGGTGAAAATCGAACAGTCCACAGGTACACAGCATCACCTTCACTCACCTTACAGCCACCTGCCTGCTTTTTCAATCTCTTTTTTTTTAATGCAGATTTTCTTTGATGATTATGTCACAGAAAGCATCTGTGGATGTTCAGTTCATAGCTGTATAGCTATTCAAGTCTCGTGTGAGGATGTTCATTTCCTGTGGTTTCCTGTCTGTATCTGTGCTGGTTTTGACGCAGTCCTTTTTCTTTCTTTCTTTTTTACCTCTTCTTGATCCTTATCTCGTGATGTGTGGGGATGTAGCACTGCCACAAGCCAAATTAAGATGATAAGCTTTGTTAATTGTCAGTCGCCACCTCTGATTCACAGCAGCAGGGCTGCACGTATTTGCATTTGAAGTCAATATCACGGCAAGAGTTTTTTCATGCCTTTCAGTACTTTCTAAACTTGACCAAATCTTCTACTTCTTTCACTCATATTGGCTGCAATGATGTAAACTTTAGAAAAGGTTGATGTGCAGAAAGATGATGCTGTGAAGGCCAGTATGAACACTCAGCACTGCAGCTCACAGCTATGCAGGGGTGTGAAGATAGCTGCTGGTCTCTGCTCTATTTTTATATCAAACGCGTGCGTGTGTGTGTGTGTGTCTGTGTGTCTGTGTGTGTGTGTGTGTGTGTGTGTGTGTGTGTGTGTGTGTGTGTGTGTGTGTGTGTGTGTGTGTGTGTGTGTGTGTGGCTCATAGGCTGCGTCTGTGTGATGAATTGATGTGTGCCTCCAGCCCCCAGTGTCTTCCTCTTTTTCACTTTTTCTCATTTCTCTCCTCTTTTTGTGTACCGTCTAATTCTCTCCTGTAAATCCCTCTATCCTTTCACCCCTCTTCCATCTGGCTTATCATCCATCTGTCTTCTCTGTGCTTGTCTACTGTCATTATGCCCTCACTCTTCCTTCCTTCCTTCCTTTCTTTCTTTCTGTCTGTTTCATCCTATTCTTCTTCAGCACTGTTAAAGCTTTTTCTCACCTTCTGCCTTTAGCTCATCTCTGCTAAATAATACCACTGTGTCCAGTTCTCTCTCCGATTCCCAGTCTCTCCACTTACTTTTTCCCCATTTTCTTTCACCTCCCCACAACCCCCCAGCAGTTTTGACCGACTGGGGTTCTAATCTCACGCTGGCCCTTGGATTAGAGCATGAGGCAGGGTTAATCTGAAGAAAGTCTGGGTAGTTGAACAGAAACAGCTAATCCCCCATGCCTAGTGGTAATGGTTATCTGTCACTCACGCAGACTGTGAGCCACACACACACACACACACACGCACGCACACGCACACACACACACACACACACACACACACACACACACACACACACACACAGTCTGTGCCAACATAATGGACACAATGAACGCTTTGTTACCAATTCTAATCTCACTGAGTGATGTAGGGCACCAGAAATGGTTAGAAACTGTTTTGTGTGTGTGTGTGTGTGTGTGTGTGTGTGTGTGTGTGTGTGTGTGTGTCTGTGTCAGTTTATGCGTTGCTTGTGTGGACCAAGGGAAGCAGCAGTTAGTTAGTGTCACTTTGTCTCTGTACCTGGCTTGTGTCTCTGAAAGTATTTTTCCCACTTATACTGTGTCAGCAAAGAATTTAAATGTCAGGTGTGTGTACAGTAGCCTGTTTTTTTCTCATCTCATGGCAGTAACATTATTTCTTAAACTTAATGTAAATGAGAAACCAGGTTTCCTTGATTGAGGTGCAACGACCAGTCTAACACTGTTCCTGCCATGCATGAATTTGTACATGTGGAGGAGGGGGAAATGTGAAAAGATTGAATATATGAATTCATTAAAATAGACAAGTCTTAAAAAGCCAATTCTCAAGCTAAACAGCTGGTTTATGTTGAAATGTAACCATCTTCCAGTAGAGAACCTAGACTTTTATTAATCCATCAGTCCAAATGCTTGACAAAAAACATCAATCAATCAATTAATTTCATTTGTCACATGAAATCGTACAAGGTACAATTCCAGTGAAATGTAATGTAACACCTCAGGATTCAGCATCACATGAGATATGTAAATGTGGGTTATATTGAAGCCAGGTGCCTGTAAACACATTTCCTGAAAAGTCAGCGAAAGGAATAGGGCTGCAACTAACGATTATTTTCATCGTCGATTAATCTGTCGATTATTTTCTCGATTAATCGATTAGTTGTTTGATCTATAAAAATGTCAAAACATGGTGAAAAATGTGGATCATTGTTTCCCAAAGCCTAAGATGACGTCCTCAAATGTCTTGTTTTGTCCAAAACTCAAAGATATTCAGTTTACTGTCACAAAGGAGAGAAGAAACTAGAATATATTCACATTTAACAAGCTGAAATCAGAGAAATCTTATTTTTTTTAATAAAAAAATGACTCAAACGATTAATCGATTATCAAAATAGTTGGCGATTAATTTAATAGTTGACAACTAATCGATTCATCGATTGATCGTTGCACCTCTAGAAAGGAATTGTTTGAGTGCAGGTCTGTGCAGTCCCTGTTTGAGGTCAGAGTTTACTGGCAGCATCTTTAAAGACACCAGTCAATCCTGTCCAGCGAGACCCTGCCAACAATAAGGCTGCAGGTTGGCTGCGTCAAGTATTTATTGGCACTGACTTATGGTTGCACCACTTAGATGTGAGCATGACAGTGCAGTTTTGGTCACCATTGCATAGTCAGGATGTTTCCACTCCAAGTAGATTATTCTTTAGTACTTAAAACGTACACGTTTGCTTCATTCTTCTGAAATGTGCATGAACTACTGCGCTGCTGTTAGTACAGGTAATGTAAAAGGAATTTAGTGAATGCCATACCTACTGGACAAACTGGTTACTGGAATGCCTGTGATTCAGTGAGCATGCAGGTGTTTGACTTTGAATGTGTGTGTGTGTGTGTGTGTGTGTGTGTGTGTGTGTGTGTGTGTGTGTGTGTGTGTGTGTGTGTGTGTGTGTGTGTGTGTGTGTGTGTGTGTGCAAAATATGCCTGCACACATATATTTCACATATCTATATATGACAAGATGACAAGAACTATTTCTGTCACATCATAGCCGTTAGTATCACTTTAAATATGGCTTCCTGTATTGGTTTTGTTTTTTTTACCATTAGATGGGTCAAAGTTGATATATAACACTGTGCATTACAGCAATTACTCAAACGAGCAAGCAGCACTGAGCTTGACTGTCACAGACACCAAGGAGCAGCTTTGCTCACAGGATAAATACAAAACATGGAGAATCTAAAGTCACAGTTCCTTGTACCGACTTCTACAAAAGGTACATCTCGTTCACGATAATAAGAAGCCTGTCCGTGGCATCTTGGTTTCATTTTCATTCATGTTGATCTAGATTTGAACTTGTGTGTTGTTATTGGATTTTACCAGACGCACTTTTCACTTGTTTGTGTCGACTCGCTCAGTTTGTCGACTGGTTGTCTTGTTTTTATGTCTTGATTCAATATTTGCACAGGAAATGTGCCTGAGGAGGAGAAGTTGATGGGATGGCGGTTTAAAATAATAGATTAGAGGCTTCATTTAGATTTTAGCAGGCAGATGAGAGAACTATAGTGTGTGGCGCTCCAGGCTGCTTTACCGTGGTGCTTGTTAATCATTGATCAGACTAATCAGACAGAACGAGAAGTGTAGTGGCTGTTACACAAGCAGGCCTCGACCAGTGGTCCTGTTCCACACCAAGAGGTTTTATTTGTCTGCTGCTTTCATGATCAGATTCAAACGAAACGATCAACAAGTGAGAGGAATGTTGCGTGCCTGCAAGAGCCGTGCATGTACCACTTCAGTAAATTTGCCATGAATCCAAATTTCATGTAGCTGGACTCTTAATGGTGCTGTTTGTAGATTTGTATCTCTTAAAGAGTAAATGTGCAGATCCTGTCCTGTCTCCAGAGGAGTGTGTTGTGAGCCTTGGGGTATGTGTGTGTGTGTGTGTGTGTGTGTGTGTGTGTGTGTGTGTGTGTGTGTGTGTGTGTGTGTGTGTGTGTGTGTGTGTGTGTGTGTGTCTGTCACACTGTGTGGCTCTGTGCTTTTTTTTTTTTTCTTTTTTTTTTAAAGCCACTATAGGGGGTGTGTGAGCGAGAGTGAAGGAGGAGTCTATTGCTGCTCTGCCAGTCTTTACCCTGGGAAGATTGCATGGAACCTAAACTTATAGAGCTCTTCTGGGACTCACACACTCTTACACACACACAGCGTGGTCCCTCACTGAGGATACACTCTACAGTTGTTTTCCCGTCTGTATCAAATCTGAGGTGAGTTCATCCATTAGTTCATCCATTTTTAATTTAAGAGAATATTTAATTTCTACTTTCTCTGTTTAATTCTTCTTGGATTGGATTGGATTGTCGGCTTACTTGATTTCTTGTTAGAGCTTTGATCTTAGATAAAATCACACTTTAGTAATGGCTAGAACAAGCTTGCATGCTCTCATGTTCACATGCTCTTTATTATCTGCAGATGTACGACAGTGTGGCAGTGTTTACACTTTAACACTGGCTGAGCCAGCCTACATATGTAAACAGGCACAGACCGATCACTTGTACTTCAACCATAATGTAACAGTTGCAAGCTGATTTTTGGCCAACTGAAGAATGTGTATGTGAAGGAGTTTTGATCAAATATTCTGGATTTGGCTGTTTCCTTCATGCATCTTCTTCTTGCATGTTTTCTGACGCTGCTGTAGCTGTGTAGAAGCCACCCAGACGATCTTTAATATGCTGACCCATTTATTAAGAAGAAGCAGAATTTGTAAAAAGTCCTCTCAGACATTCCTTTTGATATGAATCGTTGTGCCTGTGGGGTCACAGGGTGGGGACACACTGCACCACAGAAACGGGTTCTTCCTTTAGTTTTACACTGAAATACAGTAAATCAGCACATGTTTTGCAAGAGGGGGTTTTGAGCGGACAGGTCAGGCAGCTCTACTGTCAGGTGACAGTGCTTCTGGGAATGTGGTGCAGTTTCTGTTCTGAAAGGACAACAGGGTGCAGTATGTCAGACTTTTCTGCAGGCATCGGTCGCTTCACCACTTTGTTCTAGACTGAAATATCTCAACAACTTTAAAACAGATTGCCGTAAAATTTTCTATAGACCATGATTGTTGACAATTGTGCAAAATGTCATGGCAATGCATCCAATAGTTATTTAGCTTCGGACCAAAGTGTTTGACCAACGGACCTTGCCATTATTGGAGCCAAACTATTTTGGGCACTTGTTGGGATGATTCACTATTCTCGGACACTGTTTGTTTTTTAGTTGCAGAGAAAGATATTTCTGTCAGAGTGTTACATTCCTTCAGCCTCCTTTGCTGGCTAGCAGTAAACCTATTCCTCTAATGCTGTGATGTGGCAGAGCTGGAGGGCTGTGGATGGGGGGGTTGGGAGGGGATGTCTTTAATGCTGTAGTACACACACACACACACACACACACACACACATAACACGACACACTCAGCTCAGGTAAACCTCAGGAAGTAGATTCTCTTTTCTTTGAAAAAGGAGTCGGATCTGCTCTGATGTTTTTGGAGAGCTCTGTCTTACTGATATACTCCCACAGTAAGGGAAGATGCTGTTCATGTTTTTAGGTAGTGTAAAGGATGTCTGTGCAATCAAAAGAACGCTGGGTGCCATTCTTTCTCATCTGCACTGCTGCGGACACCTGACCTTTACGAGTGCATTTTTCATGTCCCGCATTCGCTGTGCAGTTCAGTAGTTCAGTAGTGAAATAAATGTTGCATCTTTAGAAGGTAGCTAGTTGCCATGGCAGCAAGTCTCAGCATCCTTTTAACAAGGACAGAGGCGGAGGTCGAGTCTCAGTTTGACTTGTCTACTCCTCACTTCCTAGTCTGCAGCAGCGCTCCAACGGTGTTTCGGTTTCTATGCAAAGCAGATTACCTATGTAGAGACAGAGAGCAGTTGTCATACCATCAGTTAGGATATAAAGACATCAAGTGTTGTATCACATATAGTACCTCTTGGGCATTATAAAACTCACCTAGCTGAGTCCTTGTCCAGTAGAAGCTGCTCTTTTGTTTCTATCATCCACTTAAACAAGTCTCAGACAACAGGGCTCCTTCCCTGTCACACAGATGGAGGATTAGAATCAAAGTGTTTCTGCAGGGTGGTGGCTGGCTGCTACTAATTTACTGTGCATGGCGGTCTGTCACTTGTGCCAAGCCAGCTTTAATGAGACGATGAGTGTGTTACCAGGAGCGGCAGTTCCTGCCAAGCACTCGGCTTCTGAGAAAGGGAACTAGAGTTGTTCCTGTTTGTAATGTAACAGAACTGGTTCTGTTTGATCGTAATGGTTCACATTAGAGTTTAGACAGTTGGTCTGATCCAAACTCTAAATCAAGAGCAATTGACAGAAGAATTGGTATGTGGCTCAAAGCTCCAATGCATTTCCAGACGTATCTACTTGTATCTCTACTTACAGCTCTCTTTACTTATCTTGAACGGTAACAAAGACGACTCCGGCACAACTTGATCGGGTTTATTTATTTATTTGTGTTTATTTGTATATGGACAAGTATGTAGCATAGTCCTATGCCACACACCACATCATTTAGCCTAAGCTAATTTGAAATGCACATCCCTTTTTTTAAAGATTATTTTTGGACATTTTTAGGCCTTTATTTGACATGACAGCATGAAAGGGGAGAGAGAGGGTGAATGACATGCGGCAAAGGGCCGCAGGTCAGAGTCGAACGCGGGTCCGCTGCGTTGAGGAGTAAACTTCTGTATATGGGCGCACGCTCTACCAACTGAGCAATCCGGGCACCCTGGACTGTTTTTTTTAAACACAATAACTCAATACTTACATAAAAGTAAAAGCCATTCAAGTAAAAGCCTCCAGCTGAGGGATTGGTGTGTGACACAGTTAATTATAACCCTACAAGAGTGGACCCCCTGCAATCTTCCAGGAGAAATGCTATATGTGGAGCACAATCTGCAGGCGGAGGCTTCGTTTTTAGCCATATGTATATAATATGGTGCATAACTTGTTGCTGGATGTTTTCTTATGATCTCTTAATGTGGCCATGAGGGGAAGCCAGGCACATAATCAAGAGAAATTCCTGAGGTCGCCTTCATAATTGATTGGTAATTTTGGGACCGTGTTTAGAAAGTCTGCTCTCCCAAACACAGCGTGGGACTGTTTCCAGTCAGACAGTTTGCTCGAGCTGTTGTCTTTAATTACGGCCAGGCTGTAAAAATAGAAACTGTGAATATGTGATTCTGTGGTGGATTCTTTTTTTTCTCTTTCTGTTTCAGGATTGGTAAAATAAAGATCACTGTAGGGGAAATAAATAAGGGGCCCCAAGCACCATTTTTGGCACATAATGTCAGTAAACAAACTGCATCTGGAAGGGTACAGTACATATATAGTACATATGTTTTCATATCAGTTGTTCATATAGGGGTGTAACAAACAAGTATTTTCATAAAAAATGAATCTAATGTTAATTTTTCACAATAAAATGTAAAAATTACACTTTCCTAAAGCCTAAGCTGACATCTTTGAGTATTCATCCAACAGTCCAAAACCTACAACCTATCAATGTACTATGATATAAGACACAGAAAAGCAAGTGAGGGGCTGGATCTTGGACATGTTTGGCATTTCTATTAGCCCTGCTAGCAACCCCACAGAGCTGCTAGCTCTCTAATTTTCTATCAGTCGACTAGTCAATGAATCATTTCAGATCATATAATCTCAATGTATTTGTCAAACAGGTTGGAAGATAATTGTCTGAAAAAGAGTTATTTTATTTATTCTTCTAAAAGTGCAGATGCTTTTAGTTTGATCTATTTTTGGACATGAAACTGAGTCTTTTAAAGGAATTAAGACCTGAGTGCCAAACAGAGGAGGACCAGACTTTTCTGTCTGTGTACTGTAGACCTTGAATACAGAACAGATACAAATTAAAGTAGTCGGAAGTTTAGTTTTTTTGCAAAAGTGAAAGTCTGTATCCTTGAAGCTTCACTCTACAGCTATTCCACCACCCACACTGTTTATGTGTATAAGTTAACCAAGCGCAAAGCTACATTGATTTCTGCATCCAACCTATACATCAGTGCCACTTGTTAAATCACACACACCTATTTAAGTGACCACCTTAAATGGAAACTAATACACTGTGAAGTAATTAGAGCTCCTGTGTTACCATATATGGACATTTGCCTAAGTACACGCGTTTCACATGTGCGTGCGTGCGTGCGTGCGTGCGTGCGTGCGTGCGTGCGTGCGTGCGTGTGCGTGCGTGCGTGTGTGTGTGTGTGTGTGTGTGTGTGTGTGCTGTGAGGTCAGAGAGAGGTGTATTTAGGCTACTGTAAACACTGCCAGTGTGTGTCTGTCGCTCCATTAAATCAGTCTGCCGGCTCTGTCTAAACACTGATGCTGTACCATCTGTGGCCAGCTGCTTGGATAAATGCCTCACCGGAGCTGGTCATCAACTGGATCATTAGCTGGATTATCAACTGAACTATCTGCCTGACACATATTTAGCCTGCAGCTGTTTATCATAAACACATTTGCAGGAATTCATACATTTAAATATATATACAGCCCTGTGTATGAATACCCTGTGATTGTCAGCAGGGATGAGATATGGGAGGAATAATCTCTCCATGTACGGGACACACTTAGTTTGTTTTTGTCGATTTTCACATTTAACCACTTGAACGCTCGATGGTGTTTTAAGCCCCCAACATCGACTTCAAGGCACCTAACCCTAACCATTGCCTAATCCTAGTGCCTTCCAGGCAGCGCCACCTGGAAGACGACGTTGGGGGCTTAAAACACCAAACACCCACTTGAACTCCAGTGTTTACAACACTTCCTTTCCAACCAAAATCCCACTTATTTGTGCTTTTTCATGTGGTTTTACTAGTGCATCAAGTGGGAAGTTCTAAATAACTCGTGTAAATATCATTCTGTCATAAATTGGCAAAATGCTGATCTGTCAGCAAGAAGAACATTTTTTGGAATAAAGAAAAAATACAGCTGTGCTTCACTCTGAGAGGCTAGATACCAGTATTGGTGCCTGTCCATCTAACAATGCACTGTTGTGATATGTAGGTATAGCAGTACTGTCACTTAGAGATTGTAACAATTGAGCTGCCAAAGTATTTTACAGACCTTTATTTTGTCATTCCCCGCCTCTCTCCCCTCATTTCCCGCCACCTCGATACTGTCCTCTGTCTAAAGGGAATGTGAAAATGTTGTCGACATTCACATGAAGCGTTACATTCTACTTTTGAAGAGTCTGTCATAATCTGCATCATCACTCTCTTTTCATTGGCTGTGGACATTAGAAGGTTGAGATGTTGTCGTAATGGTCCTGCTCTCCCTCTCTCTCTCTCTCTCTCTCTCTGTGTTCTTCAGCTCTAGGCAGTAGCCCGGCGTATAACCACGGCAACCAACCTAGCGTGCAGGCGTGTCTGAGTCGGGCGTGCGGCGGGACGACTGACAAGAGCAGGAGAGGGGTCAATGGAAAAAGCTCTGGCTTCAGGCCTGGGCTGCCGTCTAAACCACAAGGTACACAACAAACTGCAGCGTGGGAGGGTCAGTGGACACATTTGTATCAGTCTATGATTTCTGGGTGAAATCAGTGAGAAAATATTGACACGCACACACTGATTGTTCTGTGTCCTGTGACCTTCCTCCAGCCTCGATTTTGTCCGTTGGTATAGCCGTGCCTGAGGACTTCCAGGATACTATAGGGCTGCACAATATATCTTTTTTTATCACCATCGCGACATCAACTACCACAATATACACATCGCAAAAGACACTCAGAGATTTTGTGGTTGTTAAAAGAAAATATCAGTAGAACACTGCACCTTAAAGGGCCAATGTGTAGGAATTTCTCCCATCTAGCGTTGAGATCATATATCACAATCAACTCTCTCGCGCCTTCATGCTTCAATAAGCCGGTCTCTTGCTCTTTTCAATCTCCTTTTTCATTTTCTGGGTGAAGAAGAAGACTCCTGTTCCTGAAATGTGGATTTTGAATACGTGTGGTCCTCCATGTTTCCTTCTTCAAACTTGCCGGGACCAGGAAGCTACGATACCCATTAGCAGCATTAGCAGCACCTGTGAGTTTATCATGTGACAGCGAAAACGCAAAAGGCGGAGCAGCATGTCCTGTATGTCCCTTACCGGCTAACATATTTCAAGATGGAGCATGAATATACCCCAGTGTCAAATTTCAAGCCAAAAGGAATACTTGGAATTGATGGTGGTGGTAAATATTCATGAAAAAGGACAAGTTAGTGAACGGGCAACACCGATTTTGATAAGGAACAACTAAAGACATTACACACTTTACGTTAGACCTTTAAAAAACTGTTGTTCTTTTTTTTGTGTGGTGCCTTTTATATTTAATTCAATGTTCAATTTGTTCAATAAAATTGTTTGAAATGTTGATTTCCTTTCATTTGTTTTAAATTCAACAAGCACTTTGTTGTATTTTAGTACTGAAAGCAGCAGAAATCTGATCTGTGAACACTTAAATATCAGTTATCACATATTTTCCTCATATCGTGCAGCCCTAGTATACTATATGACGCCACACATGCTCAGGCCGCTGCAGGGAAACAGTGAAAACAGGAATAGAGTTATGTAAGTTGGCCTTGAATCGGTGAACCCCGAGCCTTGTTCCTCTTTTATTTGAGACGAGTAAATCATTCCCAAGAGATAAGACAAGAGCTCCATTCTTTCTGCTGCTGTAAATCATGCAGGAAATTTGATTCCTAAGACATGCATGCAAGATGAGTAAAACTGTTTAGTTATGCTATCGTTGAGCTGGGTCCCTTGTTTGTTACACGTAGGGGATTTACAGTAATGCAGCTCAGTGCCCTGTGTGTGGTGTCAGTTGGGGTAGCCTGTACTGCCCCCTTCAGGTCGCAATTGACATTGCAGTGACATATTCCATCATGAGAAAAATACAATCCTCTGTATCTACCAGAATCCAAAATAGTCTCTAATGTTCCAACTTTTCCTGTCTTCCCTGCAGTGCCTCCAAAGCCACCACATCTCCAGAGCCCGGTAAGGGAGCTCTCGTCCCCGCTGGGCCGCATCCAGAAACCTCCACTCAGACTGGGCATGGAGGAGGGAGGAGGGGTGGGAAGAGAAGGAGGAGGAGGAGGAGGAAGAGGAAGAGGGGTCATGAACCGGGAGAAACCATCCAAAGTCTTAGACCTCATCAACCGCTTTGAGGAGAACAGGTAGGGGCTCTTTATTCTCTGGTGGTGTTTGTGGTTTTCCTTCAACAATAAGGAAAGTATATCCTGTATAAAAAAAAGTTGAGTTGAGTATGGGACAGTGTAAGGTATATCATCCGATCTGTAATATTAATTAGTGAAAGTGGCTCTTCAATATGTTTTTTTTCTTTTTTAATACCAGGACAGATTGGTTCTGGTTGAATAACTCCATTTACGTCACTTGATAGCTTTTGTAACAAAAACGAATCATGTAATCACAGTGACAGAAAACTTCCCTAACGTTTCCTATGACGGTTATTTAATGGGTGAAAAGCAGAAGTCCCTTGATTAAAGTCTTCATCCTGACTCATTGATAGTAGCACAAGCAAGAGCCGTATAGACGAAACAAGCCGAGATTAGCCTGTGCTTCACAGACCAAGCGTTAGCAAAGGAGATGAAAGGAGATTTGTACAGGCGAGGGGAAACACAGCTCCTCAGTCAGTTGTGGGACAGGACTCAGTGTTGTGAATTGAAGCCCAGGAGAACGAGGTAGGATCTCTCAGACTATCTCAACTTGAATGCCTGCACTTTGATCTTGTTGCCTCGCGGTTACATGGGGATCTTAGTATTCTGTTGGCTTTGCTTTTACACTGCTGAATTTACTCAATCTAGTGCGGGAATAAGTATCTACAAAGCTTGCCAGCATTTCCCCCTTTTGTATGCATCGCATCTTGTTTTATTACATGTACGTCATGTACGTTTTGATTGTAGCTGCAGCCTTGTCTGTGCGAGAGAGGCCCATTGGGAGCAGCGAGAGGCACAACAATGGTGCCCTTGTCCCAACTGCTCGTACAGTAGAGCCCAAAAATATTCAGTCTGCAGCAGTAGCATGCCCACTCAAATTTCACTCAGAATCTGTCGCCTCATATTCCAACTCATCCCTGGCCTGGATCCCTGAAAACCCAGGCTTTTTCCAGTGTTGAAGTGAGTTTAATCAGAGCGATCGGGTTTTTTCACATAGACTCTGCTGGGCTGTGGTTATTAGCCCTCTTGTGGCCTTGGAAACAGAATGAATAGAAAGGCCCTCAGCTTCTGAGAACAGAATTAGCCTGCTAATGTACTAATCTGGTTCACATGGCACTTGGCTGCCTTAAATGCACCTTAGAGGACAGCCGCATGGCAAGTGAAGCTGTTCTTAATTCTTGTCTCGTTCAGCCTGTTTTAAAACTCTTGTCATGTACTGGAGCACTTACTGTGCTATATAAAAAGACAAACTGCTTGCTTGTGTGCACCTACACACTACAAAGGTTGTGGTTTTCCAGAACAGTATTTAGACAGTATCAGCCAATCGTGGTATTACTGAGTCTACCTCGGAGTGGGTATGGGTGATGTTGTTTAACGTAACTTCAAAGACACTGAGGTGGCCCGACAGCGCAGAAGTGATTCAACTGTTAAGTGTTTCACCAGCCTTTTGTTGTTCCTCTATTTATACATACTTCCTCTTTCTGCCAGACAGTGACATTCAGCACAACAGTGAGCATTGCCGCAGAGGCTTAACAATAACCGGCTGATGTTTTTTTTGTTTTTTTTTGTGCACCAAAAAAAAGGTTAGATCACATCTATAGTTTATCTTGTTTATTTACTGATGCTCTACTGTAGTTCCTAGAAGTTTTTTCTTAGATTCGTGAGATTCGTGACCAGTTTTAAAAGAGAAGTGAGAACAGCAAAACGGCGGTAAGATACAGTAGCTGCTGTAGGTTACTGCTTGCTGAGATCTGGAAGGTCATTTACAGGGAAACAGCTGGACGGACTGCCGGTACAGGATGTAGAGCCGCTGAATGGTGACATTGTACATGCATGTGTGTGTGTGTGTGTGTGTGTGTGTGTGTGTGTGTGTGTGTGTGTGTGTGTGTCTGCGTGTTTTTTGTGTTAATCTATCCATTCATGTGCTGTGTTTCAAATGTCTTTTTTCCTCCGTTTCATTCACGTTCAAGCTACGAATGAAAGAGATGTTACAGTACAATATATAATGTGGGTTCTGCTTGGAAGTAGGACAGCGTCTACCTCTGGGGAGTAGTGTTGTACCTCTCCGCCCCTCCTCCTGTCCTCCTCATTACTCCGTTTTTGCTTTGCACACACACTTCCTCTGCAGTACACCAGCTCTCAGCAGCCTCGTACACAGACAGAAAGAAGTTTGTGCATCTCCACAGTTTTATTTTTAACTCTCACACTCAAGTGCAAAAGCTCTCTGCTTGCCGACACGTCTCACACTCCCTGATCAACCTGCAGACTTGAGAAGCTACTGAACACACTCCTGTCGTTTTTCTTCATCTTCCTTTCCCTTTTCCTCTCCTTTATTTGTCAAACTCTTTTTGTCCTTTTGACGGACTTACTCCTTTGCCCTTTCCTCTGTTCCTCCAGCAGCACAGAGCACAAGAGAGACGGCTCAACGCTCAAACAGATCAGCAAGCCGTCCAACGGCAGCCCGGCTCACCGTGCCTACCAGAAGCAGACGGAGGCCAACAGGACTCAGGAGAACCACTCGTCCGTACCGACCTCACCGCAGGATGCCCACAAACCGGCGGCTAATGGGGTGCTAGCTCAAATGGAGCAGGACAAGGACAAGAAGGATAACCCAGAGAGGAACAATGAAAGTGTGAGGGTTGAGACTGATGGGCTGCTAAACGGAGATATGGGGTGTGGGAGCACAGAACAGAGTGATGATCATTCATCACCTCCACAGACAGACAGGACTGGTACAGAAAGCCACACTGAGAATGAGGACAGTGGGACTAAAGTAGAAAGTGAGCACAGCAACGAAGAAGGAAGCACAGACCATAAGGTACGTTTTTGCTACTTTGTTGCTCTCGCACTCGAGTGATCTGTATATTTGTATTTATGATCTGGGCTTTCAGCACAATTCAATTTTCGGAACTAATTCAACTCCGGGTTACTCTAACACTGTGTAAAAAGTGTAGAGTTACAAGGGTGTGTGTGTGTGTGTGTGTGTGTGTGTGTGTGTGTGTGTGTGTATGTGACTCAGAGTTATTTTCTGCGAAGGCCAAACAGATGTCCAACGCTAGAGCAGCTGAGTTCGTGCCTCAGTGACCTCCCCCCATGGGAGCCTGCTGTTGTCTACAGATTATAAATATCTTCAGTTCAGATCAATCTCGGTCTTCTCTGTGCTGAAAACGACCTTCTCGCTGTTATGGGAGGCAGAGGAGGAGCCATGAACAGTGCCATCAATTGCTCCATGGTGAAATGTTCAGTGGAAATAACACGTTTTTCTGTTGTTGTTGACTTGAGAGGAAGCTTTGACAACTTTGGTGATGAAGTGGCTGGGTTGGCTCAGTGGTAGAGCAGGCGCACATATACTTCGAGATTTATGCCTCGACACAGAGTTCCAGGGTTTGAATCCAACCTGTGACGATTTCCTGCATGTCTTTCTCACCTAGCTGTCCTATCAATTAAAGGCAGAACAGCCCAAAAAATGATCTTAAAAAAAAAAACTTTGGTGATGAATTCTTTCTTTGTTTGGGACTTGACCCATTGCATGTTCTTGAGTCAAATCAAGTAGCCAGTCACATTCAATCTGGATTTGTTCCAATTATTGGATTTCTAAGCAGACCATTTGTTTTTGCTGTTTGGAATTATCTTGAGTTAACATACAGTATCACTTCTCTTTGTGTTGTTTGGTACAAAACAACTTCTTAGATACTTCAGCCAGGTTATTGGCCTTTTGTAGTGGTGGAACAAGGTCTCAGATCCTTTTGTTAAAGTCCTGCATTGAAAATCTTACTTGAGGAAAAGCACTGACGTATTAGCAGCAACAATTTACTTAAAAGACACATCCAATGGACAAGCAGAACCAGTGATGATATGTTTTTGATTCCAAGCATTCTTATTCTTTGTCAAAACTTGGCACCTACATTACCCACAATTTATCTTGACCGCCGACAGTTTGGTCACAGATTCAGGTGTGTACTGCTAGTAGCAGCTAATGTAGCAGCCAGCCATTAGCCTCAAGTAGAGACGAGTGGTGGGCTACAGAGGTCTTGTAACTCCACACCACAACATTTTTTTATTTTCAAACTTGTAGTCTTTAGCCCCAATTTCACCCTCAAGTGACATCACTTGAGGCAGTTAATCAGACATTGTGCAGCTCCCTCTAGAGCCAAAAAAGGCTGTTAACAACTTTTTTTTCACAATATGCCGTAGTATTCCCTAAGTCCTAAAACTGTTGTGTATAATGGGTGGAGTTCTACAGACAAATGGCCCCTGTGCGTGATACATGAGTATATGTAACATTATATTGTTAATACTGATGCATCAGTGCATACTGTAGCATTTACCTGCTGCAACTGGTGGAGCTCGTTTGGACTACTGTATATCCAGTCCAGTGGTTCCTAGTCTCACATTGCCAGACATAGTATGGTCTGGCTACACCTTCTCTTTTGTGGCATAGGGGGAAAAAACGCTCTGGCTTGTTTGTATCTCTTTAAACCAATCAAGGCCGACCCATCAGCGGGTCACAAGATATACCTGAGGGGCCGTGAGATGATTGATGGGAGAAGAAAGAAGGAAACACAACGTTTGGCTCCACAAATTTGAATTACCGGTACTTATTTGGGATTTTTGCCTGGACCGCAGGGACCAGCCCTAGGACGTCGGAATTCTGTCCCTCTGTCACTGAGTCGCTGAGCGGAAATTCAGCCAGAAATTCCGTCAGATTTCACTCAACATTTACTCAAGTTTTCTCGCCGGATGTCCGTTACCTTCCTCTTTCTTTGTGTTGGAATTTTAAACTCCGGTGGATTTCTGAGGACTATGGTTAAACTGCTCCTCAGATCTCTGCAGGGTAAATCCAGACAGCTAGCTAGACTATCTGTCCAATCTGAGTTTTCTGTTGCAAAACTAAAACTACTTTTGAACGTTCACACGTTCCACCAAAACAAGTTCCTTCCTGAGGCTATTTTGCAGCGGCACCATGGCTCCGTCCTGTGGTTAACGCCGTCCAAGACGATTGTGATTGGTTTAAAGAAATGCCAGTAAACCAGAGCACGTTTTTCTCCCACTCCGGAATGCTATGTGGACTAGCCAGACCTTCCTCCGCAGTGCTGTGGAGGTAGGGGCAAAGCGAGACTACTGAGTGATGAATATCCTGGTGCTACCGTTGCACCACACTAGGGGTCACGAGTCAAAAAGATTGGAAACAACTGGTTTCATCTTGTAAAAATATGAGGCTGTTAGTTCTAAGATCATTTGAGAGAAGGATACTGCTTTCTTGTCGATATATATAGTATTGAAATATTCTGCTGCCGTAGTCATTGTATTGGTAAACTGTCCTGGCATGCAACAAAAACACATATCATCATATCAGTAAGCGTGTGTGATGTTTTGTCGAGTACATTTTGAGGCTACAGTAATTGTTTGTTTCACTCCAATTGGCATCTCACACAATCTTTGTTTGATTCGGGGTCATTTCCCTTCTTCCATATTTTCATTTCCTGTTCTGAGAGCTCCTGCTACACCGCGCCACATTGTTAAGGACACGCACGCACACACACACACACACAAACACACACACACACACACACACACACACACACAAGCGCTACATGCTGCTGTATGCAGCAACAGTGAAACAGGATTTGATACAGGGCTGCGCTCAAACAGAAGAAAAGTCACTGCTGCGTTGAAGCTGAACCAGAATAACAAATGCACGATTTGCAGTGAACATGTTCTTATTGAAATGCAGAAAATGCAACATGTGGTTCCTCTGCTAATCGCTCTCTGACAACTGTTTAAAAAGAGCGACATGTGGTGTAAATCCAGCCTTAAATGAGATCAGTGACCCGAACCAAACAGGATCTTTCAAGTGACAATGATGTGGGAACGAATACTGAGCTGAAACTAATTCATGCGCCACAGTTTGTCCCACACTTCTGCATTATTCTCAGTCAGCTCAGTCTTAACTCCAGTCGCTGTGTTGTAAAAGCTTACTTAGGATGACCAATTTCTCATCATTATAGACTGAAACGGTCATTATGCAGACTACAGACTTTCTAGCTCAACAGAAGAAAAAAAACCTCTCTAGACACTTTACTAATTTATCAATGATCAGACGTTATTAAAGATCACCACACGTGTAAAGATTCCCATTAATGTACCCTCTGTTTTCAGGAGACAAATGAACAGAAGCTGTTTAAGATCGCCAGCGAGCTCTTGCAAACAGAGAAGGCCTACGTAGCGAGACTTAACCTGCTCGACCAGGTGAGGAACTCGGTGAAAGCTCCGTTTCACTTCTGTTTTTTTTTTGTTTTTTTACATAGTAAAGGGTTTTAAATGACACAGTATAACAAAAAAAAGCCTTTTTCTCTTCTCAATAAGTTGTCACTTACCGGTTCTATGTTGTACACGGCTCTTTTTCAGGTGTTCTGCGCGAAGCTAATGGAGGAGGCAAATAAAGGAACGTTCCCTGTGGACGTAGTGAAGAACATCTTCTCCAACATCGTCTCCATCCACACCTTTCACAGCCAGTTCCTGCTTCCAGATCTGGAGAAACGCATGGGAGAATGGTGAGCTTCGGCCTTCACATTGTCTCTTTGTACTGAAACCAACACTCAAAACACTGATGATAAATATGTTGTTGTTGGTCAAACTAATGTACACATAAGAGGATAATAAAGACAGATTATACAAGAAACACTAACTACCACATTATGGTTAACAAATTGCAATGGTTGAGTGTGACTAAGTACATTTACTCAAGTTTACTCAACTATACTTAAGTATATATTTCAGGTACTTGATAGATAGATGGATGGATGGATGGATGGATGGATGGATGGATGGATGGATGGATGGATGGATGGATGGATGGATGGATGGATAGATAGATAGATAGATAGATAGATAGATAGATAGATAGATAGATAGATGGATACCGTAGATAGATAGATAGATAGATAGATACCGTAGATAGATAGATAGATAGATAGATAGATAGATAGATAGATAGATAGATAGATAGATAGATAGATGGATTTTTCATTGATCCCAAAAATGGGAAATTTCAGTATTACAGCAGCAAAATATCAGACATACAGCACACATACAGAATATACATGAAATAATATGTATACTTTACTTGAGTCTTTTCATGCCACTTTCTACATCTACTCCACTACATCTCAGAGAGAAATATTGTACTTTTTACTCCACTACATTCATCTGACAGCTTTAGTTACTAGTTACTAGTAACAAAACACATGTAGTTTATACAATCGCTGTTTTATTATAAATTAATTAAACACAAGACTGTTTTGATCAATTTCAGTTTCTAAATTGTGAGGATTTTTCTGCATTTAGGACGTAGCATTTTCAGTGCAGGTCTTTTACTTGTAACAGAGTTGTTGTTTTTTACAGTGTGGTATTAGTACTTAGTAGTACTAGTACTACTAAGGATCTGAGTACTTCCACCACTGACAAATTGACCTCCTTATCTCCCTCCCCGCAGGGAGTCCACACCTCGCATTGGAGACATCCTGCAGAAACTCACACCCTTCCTCAAGATGTACGCAGAGTATGTGAAGAATTTCGAGAAGGCCATGGAGCTGCTCAAACTGTGGACTGATCGCTCGCCTCAATTCAAGGCCATCATTCAGGACATACAGGTACTGTGAACCTTGACCAACTGCCACTTTGCTCGTTTGAAAGCCATGATGTCTCTCTCTCTCATGGGTGGGCCAAATTCTCTGGGTGGGCAAAGCAGAGAAAGGGGAGGTAACCTTGCTCCTCATGAACTCATAAGGAGCAAGATTCCAGATCAGCCCATCTGAGCTTTCATTTTCTCAAAGACAGCTCGGTTTACACCTATCACCATTTCTAGCCACTGGGGGACCATAGGCAGGCTGGGGGAACTCATATTAATGTTAAAAAAACCCTCATAAAGGGACATTTTCATGCCATGGTATCTTTATCTCTTGTATTTAAGTGAGAGGAGTGAAGTCAGCCATTAAAAAGAGGGGAAAGTCTCAAGACAAAAGGGCCATTGGAAGAATGAAACAAATTGTGTGACCATCTTCAGGGAAAGATAAACTTCACAGATACACCATATAGCCAAAAGTATATGGACACCCTTGTCTACATACTTTTGTGTTGTGTTCACATGTTTCATTTAATCATCTCATGACCACTTAGATTTATTTTTGAGGAAGACTCTTTTTTTCATACAACACCCCCGTGCACAAAGCACAGGTCCAAAAAAGAAACAACTTTTTTAATTTTGTATCAAAGAACTTGACTGGCCTGTACCAAGCTCTGAACTCAACCCCATTCAACACTTTTTAGAAGTGCTGGAATACCAACATCAGAGCCTGACCTCACTGATGCTTTCATGTTTACACATAGGGCAAAAGTTGTAATTTTTTTGGTTATTCCTGGACAGAGTCAAGAGGCCTGTGGATGCC
Organism: Zingel zingel; assembly: GCA_023566125.1. NCBI lineage: Eukaryota > Metazoa > Chordata > Actinopteri > Perciformes > Percidae > Zingel > Zingel zingel. The sequence goes on from CM042320.1 coordinate 27,113,919, forward strand.
TGACGCTTCAGCATCACATGTTGGAGCCCGTGCAGCGAGTCCCTCGCTACGAGATGCTGCTTAAAGATTATCTGAAGAAGCTGCCTGAGGGCGACCTCGACCGACGAGATTCAGAGAGTAAGTCCAAATACCTCAATGTCCCACTCCAAAGAGTCCTTTTTATTTCCCTTTATTTAGGCAACCCATCTTTATATTTCTTCCAGAATCGTTAGAAATTATCGCCACAGCAGCTACTCACTCCAACAGCGCCATACGAAAATCTGTAAGTACAGACGTTTTAAAGCATTTTCGGTAACACTTTACTTGAAGGTATACATAAGAGTGACATGACACTGTCATGACACAGTCATGACATATGAACCCTAACCCTAACCCTAATTCTAACTATAACTTGTCATGACAAAAAACGAATGACACTTACTAAAAGAAGTGTTATTTCATAAACATGTATGTCTTGTTTTTAATGTTGTTGTTTTTTTTAAGATTCTTTTTTGGGCATTGTTAGGCCTTTACAGGACAGCTGAAGACATGAAAGGGGAGAGAGAGGGGGGTGGGTGACATGCAGGAAAGGAAAGGAGGAAGGAAAGGGCAGGTCGGAGTCAAACCAGGGCCCGCTGCATCGAGGAGTAAACCTCTAAATATGGGCGCCCGCTCTACCAACTGAGCTATCCGGGCGCCCAACTTGTTTATAATGTTTATGAAATGTTCATGACAGTGTCATCTCACTCTTATGTAGATACCTTCAAGTAAAGTGTGACCGCATTTTCTGTAGACGTATAAGACCGAGTCTCTTCGACACATTGACATCCACCTAACCTCATCCTCATTCAGGAGAATCTGAAGAAACTGATGGAGATATACGAAATCCTGGGTGAGGAGGAGGACATTGTTAACCCCTCCAACGAGTTCATCAAAGAGGGCCACATCTTGAAGCTGGCGGCCAGGAACACCTCGGCAATGGAGAGATACCTCTTCCTGGTGAGAGAAACGGTCGAGCACAAAAACATCTTCTTATCTAGTGAGGGAAACATGCTGAGGCGAGACTCCGTCTGCACAAGTCAATTGAAACAAGTGAATCATTTAAAGCCAGGAACACCTCTGTGTGAGAGTACATCGGGGGCACATGAACACATCTCTCAATTACTGAGATTGCCAGATGATGTGATTACGTTCGGGCTGTTTCTTATTAGCTTCAGGCTGAATGTCTCCCAGCTGTGTAATTCAGGTTACATGCAGAGTTCAGGACTGCACCCTTCGGAAGAAAACAATGCCAGGAACCGACACTAAAATAGCGCTGATCCTCAGTACAAACTTTTTTTTCTTTTTTTTCTGCCAGTTCAACAACATGCTGTTGTACTGCGTGCCCAAGTTCAGTCTGGGAGGGACGAAGTACACAGTGAGGACGCGGATCGGCATCGAGGGCATGAAGGTCCTGGAAACGACCAACGCGGACTATCCTCATACCTTCCAGGTCTCAGGGAAGGAGAGGATGCTAGAGCTACAGGCCAGGTACATTTTATGCTAGTCTATATCCACGACGTTCCACTTCTGGGATCACTCCATTGCCGCCGGAAATTCTGCTAGATGTCCTTTTTTTCCGGCCAGATGTCCGTTACCTTCCGCTTTCTTTGCGTTAAAACTTTAAACTCCGGTGGATTTGTGAGGACTATGGATAACTGCTCCTCAGATCTCTGCAGGGTAAATCCAGACAGCTAGCTAGACTATCTGTCCAATCTGAGTTTTCTGTTGCACGACTAAAACAACTTTTGAACGTACACATGTTCCACCAAAACAAGTTCCTTCCTGCGGATATTTTACAGTGGAACCGGGGCTCCGCTCGGCACTTAGCACCGCCCAAGACGATTGTGATTGGTTTAAAGAAATGCCAATAAACCAGAGCACGTTTTTCTACCTTCCTGCAATGCTGTGTGGACTAGCCAGACCCTCCTTCACAGTGCTGTGGAGGAAGGTGGAGACTTTTCATACATAAAACAAGAAGAGGTCATTAAAAAAAATGTCCTTTTTGCAAACCCTGTAAAAAGGAGCAAAAACAACCTAGCCCCTCCCACTATACAGTATATAATTGTGTGTAATTTGTACCCTATACAGTATAATTTCACATATATATGGAAGACCACCTGAATGAGCGCACCCATGGGCGTCAGTTTGGTTTGAAATGTGCTGGGGACAGAGACGCATTCAGATGTACATTTCCGGAAGTGCTGGGTACAATGACGCATTTTTTTTTTTCTCTCTCTCTCTTTCGCGCAGGTCATGTTTTGAAAGACGCTGTCCTGTAGCTTACTAATGAATAAAAACGTGGTTTAACGTATGTAAACAATGATCAATGATTACCAAATTTCTCTCTCATATTGCTCCTCATAACCACTGAAAACTGACAAAAAAAATCTAACCCAGTTATTATGGACGTTATCTGACATTAATCATTTCTGCTTCATTAGAGCCTATGTAAGGAAAAAGCTTAACATGGTTTAAGGTACCTAAACAACGATCAGACATCACCAAATTTCTCTCTCATATTGTGGGTTGACTCCCCACGGTTCTCATGGGGTTTATAAGTCATAACGTGAGAAAGCTTAACGTGGTTTAACGTACCTAAACAACGACCAATCATCACCACATTTCTGGTTCGATTTTTTTTTACAGTTTTCAGTGGTTATGAGGAGCAATATGAGAGAGAAATTTGGTAATCTTTGATCATTGTTTAGGTACAAGCTTTTTCCTCGCCATAGGCGCCAATGAAGAAGACAACGCTAATGTGAGATAACTTCTATAATCGTTGGATTTCGGTTTAGTTCTTTTGACAGACTTAAGTGTTCATGACAATATATGGCCATGAGAAATGTGGTGATGATTGCTCGTTGTTTAGTTACATTAAACCACGTTAAGCTTGTTTTCACGTTAAGCAGAATGTCCCGACAGGCAGCCAGCGCAGCAGCAGAGCGGCTGTGTGTGTGTGTGTGTGTGTGTGTGTGTGTGTGTGTGTGTGTGTGTGTGTGTGTGTGTCTGTGTGTGTCTGTGTGTGTGTGTGTGTGTGTGTGTGTGTGTGTGTGTGTGTGTGTGTGTGTGTGTGTGTCTGCTCTGTGGGGATAGAGATTGTTGTGGATTTTTTGGCATCTGTCCCTCAAGAATTATATGTGTTATGGACTTTTTTTTTTTTTAACTAAATTGAGCTCGAGGTTTTCAAAAAAGTGGTGGGTACAAAATGACTCATGACGAAATCTGGTAGGTACACGTACCCAACGTCCCCACCGAAATCGACGCCTATGAGCACACCCAACCCCATATTTAGATCCTGTAAATCTCTGAATACTCTTTGACCAGCTAACTGCTATGTTGGTACGACTTGGTGTTGTTAGAGGAACAGGAAGACTATCACATAAAGTTATGGCGATACATACATATTTACGTTTTAATGCATTTTATGGATTTATTTTTCCTCCTCAGCTCAGAGCAGGACAAGGCAGGCTGGATTAAGGTACGAACAGTACAATCCCAATCATTGTAATTTTTTTTATTGATCATATGTGTGTTGAAGTTAATGAGTGACACATGAGTTTGATGTTGTTGTTTTGTCCTTCAGGCTTTCCAGGAGACCATTGAGATCTTCCAGCAGAAAAACGAGTCATTCAAGAATGCACTGAAAGATGTGGAGGAAGTGTCGGTGAGTGTCACATCAAAGCTGTGCACACAGTTAAACTGTCACTGTTGTGCGCCGTCACACTGAATGTTTATTATTTTTTAATTTCGATTTATAGAATGCAGAGCTGGGGAAGCGCGCCCCTTGCTGGATCCGCGACAATCAAGTGACGCTGTGTATGAAGTGTAAAGAGCCTTTCAATGCTCTGACACGGCGGAGACACCACTGCAGAGCCTGCGGCTATGTAAGTCATCTTGATGTTGCTATGTCGTTATTTATAAATTAGGCCTGTGTTCCCACAGCCCTATGTTCCCACATTTCTCCGATTTTTCTTAAAATTAGGCCCTATGTTAGGGTTAGGGTTACATTCCATCTGTAGTCCATTGCTACTGGATAATAGGTTGGGTGTAATTGGCTACCAAATTGGGAGAAAGGGGGATAAAATCTGATACAAATTTATGAAAAAAAAAAATCTTAGAAATGTGGGAACCGTGGGAACATAGGGCCTAATTTTGAAAACAATCTTAGAAATGTGGCAACATAGGACTGTGGGAACATAGGCACGCTCCCGTGCATAGTGCATGTACAGTAGGTGGATGAGAGAGCATCCCATCATGGTGGTTTAGCACAACAGGGAACGTTACACATTCAAAGCTCACAATTGTCACAGTGGTTTATCTGAACAGATTTAGTCTCTCTGACTTCTAAACGTCACTATCAGCCACACAACATGTCTCCAATTCAAAATCAATAAAAAGTTGATACAAAACGTCATCATGTTGAGTCGATTCTGAACCAATCAGCTGTTAGAACAGCTGAGAGGATCATGTCGGACACAAATCTAACCGGCATGCATTGGGTGGCAATCGCCGGTGATCGATTCTGCGCAGACCTGGCTCATCTCGAACAAGCCTTTTGTTGCACCAGTCAGGGCGGGACAAATGACAGCTTTACCATTCTTATTGGTAGACAAGATTTGTGACCTAACAAAATTCCCATCTAAGCTCCGGCCCACTTCAACCTGAGCAGAGGTCTAATCAGCCACAATAACTGAAATCACCTGTTTGGGTGTTCAGAGGCTTTTTTAATACTGATAGTGGATTAATGTGTAGCCTTTCAGTCAGATCAAATGTCAAATGTCTCCCATGTTGTAGTCACACTGTCAAAAATATTAGATTTTCAGAGCTCTAAGATGCTTTTTTTCATCTCTCTCTGCTACCGATCAAAGGCAAAATGCCCCAAAATATGCCTTAATAATTAATCAGATAATAAAATAAAATAGCAATAACGCCCAGTGTCTTAAAATCGCTTCTTAGTAGTCATAGCTAATTAAATGATGCTTAAAAATCCTTTTAAAGAGTAGTGATAATTTTGGTTAGAGTGTGGTATATTAGGGTATTAACTAAGATTAACTGTAAGATTGTTCTCTTCTTTTCTTCTTTACAGGTGGTGTGCTGGAAATGTTCAGACAATAAGGTGGCGCTCGAATATGATGGCAACAAGATGAACAAAGTCTGCAGAGACTGCTTCTCCATCCTGACTGGAGAAAGCATAGTCGAGGGCAAGAAGAAGGGCATCCTGGAGGTGAATAGGATATAGTGATACATACACTAATACATACACACATGCTGGGATTTTCTAAATAAGGAGATAATTGACATAGATTTTAGAATTTACGCACTTTACAGAGTGTACCTTCAAAGAAAAGAAAATGAGATGAAATATGATATGGGGATCTTGCTTGTTTGAATGACTTGACCTACAATGTGTTATAGCAATTCAAACCAGTCTGACACCTTTGGTCACATCAGTCATTGTGATGCTACTTTTACGTTTACTTGTTTTTTTTTTGAGTCACCCCAGACATGCACATAAAAAAAGGTGAAGTCAGTAGTTGTTTGTCAGAAGTGGTTAACGATTTGAAAATGTATGTGAAAAATGAAGCCCTAAATAAGCTGACATCTGTAGCTTCTGTAAAAACGTAAACAGGAGGAACCTTTCTATTCATGTACACTGTATACTCACCTGAGTGCATGTCGGCAGATAATGACTCCAGTTTGCCATCACCAACAAAATAAATTCCATTTCTGGTGATGATCAGGTGGTTTGTTGTCTAGTTCACACACACACACACAACACGAGTATTTAACAGATTTAGAAAACTTTTATTTTCATAAAAGAAAAAAAGAGAAATCAGACACATGCTGGGATTTTCTAAATAAGGAGATAATTGACATAGACATACAGACGTCATCATCTTGAACAAGCGTTGCTTTACTGATCTTGTGCTAATATGCGACCGTCTTCCTTGTGCAGATCGAGGCGGCTCAGTTCACAGGCAGCAGCATCATGTGTGGCTTCCTGCAGTACTGTGAGAAGAACAAACCTTGGCAGAAGGTGTGGTGCGTCATCCCGGAGAAGGAGTGTCTGGTGCTCTATCTCTACGGAGCTCCGCAGGTAATAACACCGAGAACACAAAGAAAAAAATGTCATAACCGTTATGAATTTAAAATCAATTTCATGCAGATAGCATTCTCTTCATCCCTGACTGTTCTCCTCCTCAGGACGTGAAGGCCCAGTGTACTATCCCCCTCCTGGGCTACTCTGTGGATGACAGCGCCCGGCCCACGGACCCCCCGGTCAGCTTCCACCTCTCTCAGTCCAAGTCCATTCACAACTTTGCCGCTGAAACCGAGGAGCTTAAGCAGCGCTGGCTGAAAGTGATTCGAGTGGCAGTGAGGGGAGAGATGCCAGACTGCTCAGAGACCAACGGCGGCAATGCCCACACGATGGACAACAACAACACACAAGAAGCGGGTACTGATAGCTCATAAGGTTTCGTTTTTGACAAGCAAACTGCTGTTGGGTTGCTCAAGAAAGACAGGATGTGTAGATGTGTTCTGCACACACAAAAATACAAAAGTACACTCTCCATGCTGTCCTTGAATCTTAAAGACGAGTGGAAGAATCAGTGCTGGATAAGCTGCCCTACCTTGCCACTCTCCAGTTTGCCGATATTCTCATGAACCCACACAAGAACTTTTGATTCACTGCTAGAGCTGTGCTGGATTACTAAAGGACATGTCTGGTGCAATCAACACTAGAGCAAAGGGGCCTCAGGGTTGATCGACTTCCCTCAAACAGGCACTATGAAGGACAGCTCAAACTCAATCTTCATACGCTTTTAATCTGCGTCAGCTCCTTTTGAGCCAGTGCCCTGTACACAATGTGAATCAAAGCAAAAGGACGGTCCAAAATAAGTCTGCTGCTGCTTGAACTCAACTCTGTGTACCTGTACAGTATAAATGGTTGTTTTTTTTCTTTTCAAAAAGGAACAGTTATGTTTTTATGTACAGAAATCAATCCAAAACTTTGTTTTGTTAACATAGAAAACATCTAAGTATGATGGTATAAAGTATTTACAGTATTTTTGCCCTTTCTTTGCTTCAGAAGATGGATCCAAAACTGGCAAAATGACCATGTGGTTGGATGATGTTGTCGTCTTCTTCTCTCATCCCTCAGTGAAAGTTCCCCAACTGTCTACTGCTAATCAAACTTTGAATGCACGTTGGCTGATCTGCCTGCTTTGCAATTGGTCGCACCTGTCGTGTAGTGTTTGCTATGAAGCAAAGGAACTCATTTGTTATATAAACCAGGTTTATGAATATAGTCAACAAACTATAGCAGAAATTGTTGTCCTTGAGGTGTTATATCGTAATGGCAATAGGTATTGTGATATCGTACATTTCCCAGAAAAACAGTTGAGGAACCATTTATAGATGCAACCAACTGTGAATGTCTGTTTTTGGCTCATCCAGTTAAAGAAATGCCTGACAAAACAAGGTGCTTTATCACATTGATGCAATAATCCTGTAAATTCATTAGTAAAATAAGTCAGTCCTGCTTATTTATGTGCAAAATTCCCAACAATGGCAACCAGAGTTGCTGTACATAAAGTACACTCCAGCAATTTATCAATGCCCCTCCTTTAACATTGGAGAAATGCGAGACAGAGCTGTCAAAATTGAAGCAGCTGAGGCAGAGATATCCCTGAGTATAGTAGCAAGCTTATAAAACACGGCTTCCTACAATTCCCGTAATGTAACTCAACAGTGACTAACATTAGGCCTTCCCTGCTGAAATACTCAAGTTTTCGCTCAGATATTTAAAGTTTCAAGCCTAACTCAAGATAACCCTGATGATGTCATAGTGATGTCATTTTCTCAGACTTTATAAAGCTCCCTGCAAAGCCACCGAAGACATTACACAACAGTTTCCACAGCCTGAGTAGTACTCTCCATGACAAGTTTGTTGTATTCATTATTTAGTTTCCTCGGTAGAAAAAATATAAGGTCACAAATCTCTATGGTCTCACAATATGTATTGTCATACGTCGGCCAACCCTATGGCCCTGACGGTGCCGTTTGTATTAAAATGGCACACTGCAATCATGTGTATTCTAATATGGCATAACTGATGGATCATAGTCGTTCAAGTGCAAAACTGAGGATGAATGGTAAATGTTTGTCTAACAGGGCAGTCATGGACCTTAATTCATGTGGAGAGAGATGAACGAGGATCATCAGGTTTTCTTTTTAGATGCAAACGCAGAACAATCACAGATATAGCAAGCTGGTGCGAGAAATGTATGTGTTTTTAATGCTGTAATTAATTTTATTTAAAGTAATTTATAGAGTATGACAAGCATGATCTGTTAAAAGTAGCACAAATTTGTTCTCTGACTGTCCACTAAGAAGCGCAGCAGGTAGATATTATTTCTGAGAGCAAATGTTTTTCCACTAACTCATCAAACGTGTCACCTTGTGCTTCAGTGACAGACAGCGACCGGTCATAGCACGTTTCGGTTTGCAGAGTTCCCCCTGTGCTCCATGCTGGTGCTCACCTGAGTCTCACCCCTCTGAACTCATTCCCATCCTCAGTATTCAAATAAAAAACAAGAGCACAAAACTTGCCCATCTGTAAGATCTGAATGTATATCCAGATTTGTATGTCACCCCCTCCCCAAAGATTTGAGAATCTACGCACTTTACAGAGTGTACCTTCAAAGAAAATAAAACGAGATGAAATATGATATGGGGATCTTGCTTGTTTGAATGACTTGACCTACAATGTGTTATAGCAATTCAAACCAGTCTGACACCTGTGGTCACATCAGTCATTGTGATGCTACTTTTACAACGTTTACTTGGGGTTTTTTGAGTTTCCCCAGATATGCACATAAAAAAAGGTGAAGTCAGTAGTTGTTTGTCAGAAGTGGTTAACGACTTGAAAATGTATGTGAAAAGTGAAGCCCTAAATAAGCTGACATCTGTAGCTTCTGTAAAAACGTAAACAGGAGGAACCTTTCTATTCATGTACACTGTATACTCACCTGAGTGCATGTCGGCAGATAATGACTCCAGTTTGCCATCACCAACAAAATAAATTCCATTTCTGGTGAGGATCAGGTGGTTTGTTGTCTAGTTCACACACACACACACAACACGAGTATTTAACAGATTTAGAAAACTTTTATTTTCATAAAAGAAAAAAAGAGAAATCAGACCAAGAATGAATATCAAATTCTCTTAACGAGTACAAATTTCATAAGTGTTCTGCAAGTTACTTTTTCCTCACTTCTTTGAGAAATGCTCCTTGCACAGTGCTACTCAAACATAATTAGTATTGGGTCACTCAGAATGCACCACCACGATGGTGTTGACATCACACAATAGTCAAGAGAGGAGCTGCAACAGATCAGAAAGTTGAATCCTTGGTAGTTTTTCCACTGTCGCTTGGCAGATGGTTTGAGTAAATATCAAACTGAGATTTTGGGTCTTGGACAGTCTTTGTATTTGTGTGTGTGTCTCAGCTTTTGGGCTGTCGGAGCAGGCCACGGATCCTGCGAACCAGGGCCTGGATGAAGGTGTAGCGGGAGCGGACCTGGCTGTACAAACCCTCCACCTCCAGCAGCTTCCTCTGCAGAGCCTCTCCGAAACCTGCAGCCATGTCACTCTTCAGCTGCAGTCACACAAACAGAAGGGATCAGGACTAATGTAGGTAGTAATGTAAACAGACGCACAAGATTGAGGTTTGTCAGAGCAGCATTCAGAGTGTAACCGACATTACGCTCAAGCCCACGTGTGCCATTTCTTACCAGGTCTAGGTCTTGCTGGCTGACTCGGGATAGACCGAGGCAACGCCCTCCACTTGCCTGCAACCCGCCAAACGAGTCTGAAGAACAGGAATATTTAAATGAAATGATTGCAATCAAGCAAAAACCACTCAGTGGAGTTTTACTAACAACGTTATGTATCTGCAAGTTTTGTCAGGTCTGCTTTAAATGTACATATCTCACCGTCTGTGAGGCGAGATCTATACAAACTGGCTCCAGGCATCAGGGAGTTCTTGGGGTCGGTGGGAGTACAATGCAACAGGTAGTACTCCAGGTGGCGCCACAACACAAACAAACATGTCTCGATAACATCTGAGGAAGAGGCAGGTCAAGGCATTTCACAGCAATTCTACGTGGTTTTATTCCAACTTACGGAAGAGAACTCCCAAGACAAATGTACAATAATGGGCTAAATGCGAGTTGATTTTTATCGGAAAATGTCCATTAGTCTAATGCTGTAGTCCTATCAATACAGCCATGCCTGTAAGGGACCAAAGGATACAGGAGCACAGGGCCAGCAGCTTGGCTCGGTTGTTGATAAGCTGGACAAGTCGTCTCTTGGCCAGCAAGCTCCTCTGGACTGATGAGATTTTCTCCACCCCTCCTGGGCCTGACACCAGGCCTTGGCACAACTACAGAGAAGATGTCTGTGGTTAGAACTGAAGACAATGCATGTTGGAGCCAAAAAGGTGCATCAAATAAAGAAGTGTGAGAAAGAGTGAATGTGTGTATTGGTCCATCATTACCTCCTTGAGCTCCTCAGGAGGCAGCTGATCCAGGCTCTGCAGCTTGCCCAAGCTTTGTCTGTGACTCTGGTGGAAGCGGAAGAAATCTGCAGCGCTGTTCTTCAGCAGGTACAGGACCAGACCCAGGCTGGGGGCCCGGGAGTAAGCCATTGATGGCAGAGTGGATGACAGATCTTAAAAAATAAGAGCCGCAGTTCAGTCTTATACTTGCAGAAGTGGATAAGTGCTGCTGAAAGTAAAATGCTAATTTGTGGCAAAAGCTAAAAGGGCCTCAAGAGATTCTGGATTTCTAGATTGATCTATCAGCTATGAGACACTGAAAAGGACATTTCAATGGGAAACAAAAAAATACAATGGTATGCCTTGTTCACAGTATACAGTGACATGAGTCATCCCCTTTCCTCGTCTTAAGTATGGGCAGAATATCACTGACCTGTGCGTCCTCCGTCCCTGCCAGCTGGCTCGCTGCCTGACGGGCTGAAGAGGCAGATGCTGAACTGGGCCTGGGCTGAGCTCTGCAGCAGCAGCGTTTGGCAGTACTCCATGATGTTAGCACGCACCTGGGTACAGAGGACAGCACCTCTCAGGTCACTGACAATCCAGGACACTGATGAATGAGCATGACTATGCGGAAACAAGACTCCATTTGCATCGTTTCAGTGCCATTTTTCATTCCTTTATGCCCACTGTCAATCAGGGGTGTGCAAAAAAAATTCAAGTCACATTCGTATCGCGATTCAAGCTCTACCAATTCAAAATCGATTCATAGAACTCCAAAAATCGATTCATATTTTTTTTATTATTATTATATATATATATATATATATATATTTTTTTTATTGATGTCTACTGCAATCAAATCACTTTTTTTTTTTTTTTTTTTTAATTTTTAAGATTATGTTTTTGGGCATTTTCAGCCTTTATTTGGATAGGAGTCCAGGACAGCAGAAGACATGAAAGGGGAGAGGGGGGGGGGGGGGGGGGGGGGGGGGGGATGACATGCAGCAAAGGGCCGCAGGTCGGAGTCAAACCTGGGCCCACTGCGTCGAGGAGACCTCTATATACTGTATATCTATATGGGCGCCCGCTCTACCAACTGAGCTATCCGGGCGCCCGTGAATCGTTTTCTTTTTTTTTTTTTTTCATTTATAGAATGCTTGTTGTCAGACCTGTTGCATAGCCACCTCCATCTCCTCTCGTCTTTCTGCTGAGTCTCCAGGTGCAGCAACCTCAGCCTGTTTTAGCAACCTCTCCTGCTCGCTCCCTGCCAGACGGCCAAGCAAGGACAGACAGAGACGCTAAAAAAAAAAAAAAAGAGCGATGTATTACTAACTGTACAATTTACACATTGAGATGGATATGCGTTGTCAGGAATACAGCAAAACACATTTATACTATACCATATAAAAACAATGGCAGCTGTCTAACCTGGAATCTGTTGATGTGACCCTGGAACTCCATTATAGCCGCACTGTTGACCTCCCCACCCGTCTCAAGGGCCCCTGAGAGACCAAGCAGTACATGAACACCATTCATGCAGCATGTGTATATAAGGTTTGCACAATAGAGGCTTTCCGACCAGAGGGATTTTTGCAGTTCTTAGAACTAAACGTTCCTAGAACACTTTTTTTGTCATGTTCGGACAGGAAAAATTTGGGGATTTTTAAGTTCCTCTGGCCGCAGTAGCGTACTTTTTTAGCTCCTACTTCAGAGCAGGGTCTTTTCCCTTTTCCTAGGTGTACTTGATTGGTCGAACTTATAAGTCACGCCCACTGCCAACTCGGAACTTGCAGATAGAGCAACAACCAACAACGGGACATTTTTAACAATTTTCACCATCTAATTCATCATTAAATTCACTTCTGACAACGTTTTAGGCGAGAAATGAACCGTTTAGATTTCGAATATAGGCAGTCTTGCGAAAATTGATGCCGAATTGACAATTTGCTTCAAAGTTTTCGGAGTTGAAGAGCTCCATGAAGTGAGGCGACAGCCAGCAAGCGCCTGCCCCGGCCTCTAGCTCGTCGCTCGGCCAGTCATGCTCAGACACCTCGCTGTGAGCTGGAGGTCTCTCAGACCGCTCTCGTAAATAAGAGGCTTTTATTTCGCCGTTGACGGTTCGTTTGTTTAAATATCACAACACACGTCCATCATAAGATTAACGGGAACTTGTGGTTAACTGTCTTTTCGGAGTTAAACTCCACAAGCGTGTCCTGCGGCTCGCCGGCCGTCTCACACACACACACACACACACACACACACACACACACACACACACACACACACACACACACACACACACACACACACACACACACACACACACACACACACACACACACACACACACACGGGGTCTGTTCTGAGTATAATAAAGTGTAATAAAGCCCCGTCTGTGTTGAGCAAAACATTACGTGAATTACTACGAGAATGCACAGAATGCGGAACTCTGAAAAGTGGACTGATGTGGAGGTGCAGGCACTGCTGGCCATGTACGCATTTGTTGTTGTTGTTGTATGTGGCGCTAAGGTCTAGTTACGACGCTATAAAGACCGTTGCCGTGCTTGCGTCACTCCCTTACCCCTCCTACCAGTCCCTATGGCCGCTTGGCCAGTGGGAATGCAAACGGAAAAAAAGATTTTGAGGGAGAGTAGTTCTAAGAACTGCTTAGAAGTGTACTTTTCCTCTAAAAAGTACAAGTACTATCTGGTCGGAAAGCACCTAATGAAAACGGGAAAATATAATAGAAAGCAAAGTGCATTAGAAGAGAAGAATGACTTATTAATGTACCTGGCAAAGCCGTCTTACTGATGATGCCAGTGAGCAAAGAGAGCTCCTGCAATGCTCCCATACTGAGCTCCTGACAGCGCAACAGGGACTGAATGGTGTCGGCATGCACTATCAGCCACTGGAGAACCTACACAGACACACACACAGAGAGAGAGAGAGTTAGGATGTAAGTGCAATGTTTATAAATCTTTGTATGGCACTCAGATACAGTACAAAAACAAAAAGTTGTCTGAGACACACTCATTTTTAAATGAGCATTAATCCCATCTAGGTCTACAGAGTCAGTCCAGACACAAAACAGCATTTAAGACCTTAAAGAATCTGACTTTTAGGGATTTTTAAGGTAAACTGAAAAAAAAAAAAGAAATAAATTAAAAAAAAAGAAAAAAAGGTTATAAGTTGTCTTTGTGATCTCTAGAATTGCGTGTTTACCTGTGCCGCGCCCTGCTGGTGGTTCATGGTGGTAGAGGTCAGGATCACCTGAAAGAGCCTTAGGGTCGGTAAGAGAATCTGCCTGTAGCGGTCCATAGGGCTGGGGATGAAGCCGGATGGGTCCCGCATCACCCTGTAGACCACAAGGGAACAGACACAGCCTTAGGTAATACTATTAACAGACACCTTAAGATAAGGGGGTCATTTGGACGAGAGAGAAAGAAGCTAAAGTCAGTTAAATGCACTGGAATAAAGGCAAGATGCCTTTATAAATTTAAAATTAAAACTACCTGACTTTTTAACTTGCAAGCTTTTAATTGTGTTGCTTTAGTGAGGAATTACCATCCTAAGATGTAGTTTTTATTCCGTTACAATAATTTGGTAAAATTAGTCAAGTGAGAAGGCTGAGGTCTAAATGTAAGAAATGTACTTGTTCTGGTTATATTTTATCCAAAACGACCAATTACTTTAAAAGATTAATAACATCCCATAGTTATATATTAAAAAAATATATATAATATAATATATATATATATATATATATATATATATATATATATATAAAACACACTTGGAAGTTACTCCACCCCCTTTTTCCACATCCCTACCTGTGTGCATCGCTGTCAGGTACCATGTCAAACACCTGGCACTCTATCAGCTGTGCCACCAGCCCACAGCGCAGCAGCTCCACAGCTCCCTGACCTGTCTTAGCCACACGAGTCAGCAGGGCCTAAAAAAACAGAGCAGAGTTTGTGCCTTCATAATCCTCTACGTACAGAAGCTTTAGACGAATGCTACAGGTCCAATTTACAATGCAAAACACACTGTGTCTGTATAAGTGCACATCTCCTCACCATCTTGCTCTCATAGATGTAGAGTGGTTTGAGGAGGGGTGGCTGAGGTGTGAGCAGGCTCTGCAGGGCGGCATCATCCTGTCTCAGGCTCTCCACTAGCGACCGCAGGTAGCCACTGTTGCATAAGTAAACCAGCCACTGATTCTGACGGTCTATGGACAAGATCCGGTCCAGCACCGCTAGAGCCAACATCTGACAGACGGGAAGAGGAGACAAGGTTGATAAAACAAGCACTGGTCAGTAGTCAACAAACAAAGAGGTATTTGTCTCAGCTATTTAAACTTGGAGCTTTGCAATGCCATATGCAGGTTTATTTTCAGTAACTTTATTTTACAATGTTTTTTTAAACCTGACGACACAATGTTAACATTGTGTCAGTATGAGGCTGAAAATGGCAGAGTAAGTACATAAGTCATATTGTTGTATAAACGGCATGGTTTGGCTCTTACTCTGCTGATTTCATGGCCATCACAGGCGTCCCGACACACCACTTCCATAAGAGCTCTGCCGTAGCTCTCAATGATAGCCAGATTCTCTCTCTGCAGTTTGGAGAAACCGTCTTCGGGGGCGGTGAGACGTTCCCACATTGCCTTTCCTGCTGGAGGGATGGAGAGGGAGATTTTCTCAGATGACCAGACAACATGTGTACATTGCCCCCTTGACTTAATAACACTAGATTTCCATATCACGCTTGAAATAAATACATGTTTTCTATGAAGTCTGTATTAATGTTTCTGTGTTGTACCGGTCTGCAGAGTGTCTGGTTCTTCAGGTTTCTGGGCAATCTGAAGGTAGTACAGCAGGGAGCCATACAAGTGAGCACGCAGACGCTGGTATCCACCCCCTTAAAGTGTAAAAGACAACATTTTAAATACGGAACCTGACCAAGGTTCATCCTAGCAACATATCCTATGTAAGATATTTTAGGCTTATGTCATCACTTACCAGTGCAAAGGATGAAGTCCAGCAGCTTGCGGAGAATCAGGTGCAGGGCGGAGTTGGCGATGGAGGCAAAGCCAGAGGACACTTCTAATCCCGCCCCCTGCTGCTGCTCAGACAGGACTGATTGGCTGAGGTGGGCTGTCAGAGTGAAGACTGCCCCAGCAACAATGGGCATCAGTTCTCCTGCTGCATCCTCAGATAACACCTGGGCAAGGCACAGTGACATTTACAATCAGTTTTCAGAGCAACCTGGAGATTTGAGGTAATGGTTGTCAATTCTTACAGGAACTCATTAGCAATGCTTCAGGTTTTTCTCTACTTCGATTGATTCAATACACGTGTAGAGATGAGCAGCACTAAAACGAATTAGCATTAATAATGTACATAACCAAACCTTTTCATAAATGACTGCACCCAACATACAGTTAAAATGCCCCTTCAATGCATTGATATAATTGCTAGACTTATTTCACCTTCCATGTGACAATCATCCTCACTGACCTTATCGTGCAGGTCAAGCAGCAGGTCTCTGATGATGAGCTGCCTGTCATCAGCAGGTATGAGATCAGCAGGGCAGGTGGTCAGCAGCGTCTCCACCAGGCTCCTCCAGGACCGCAGAGCATGCCGCTTTGCACTCAAACTCCTACGGACGCGGTTGCGCTCCACCACCTGCTGCAGGATGGAGTTCACCTCCTTGAAGAACACACCCAGGGACAAAGGTGAATGTAGACAAAGCATTTTTAGCTCCAGCTTCATCTCTCAAAGACTCCAAACAGAGTGTTCTTAATCACAGCTTTGGGAGTCATTTACAACATGTTGGTAAATTACACAAACATTAAGTCCCATTAGTTTTACACTCACCTCCATTAACAGGGGCCTCTGTCCAATGGCTGCCATTCCCTGCAATGCATTCACCTCAGCGACCAGCACTCTATGCAGCAACTGTAAAAAATAAAATTACAAAATAAATCAGTTGACGATCAAACACATAATGTAATGTAAACACAAACAAACAGTTGAAACAACACAACAGAGATGAGTAAGTGGTGATCCTGGAAACCCACCTTAACGTTGCACACAGTGTGTCCTTGCTCATTGACATGCTCACAGTTGGAGATCACCTGCTCTATCTGAGCACGCTCAAAGAAGTCCAGCTGCAGCAGCTCAGGCATATCCTGACTGAAATCGATGGCGTCCAGCACACTCAGCAACTTCCTGCGCACTGATCGCATCAAACAAGGACAAGATGAGATTAAAAGTCAGAACCAATCTGGTATCGTTTTAAAAGAACAAGAGCCTTAAATGACAGCTTGAATTGATTACTCAAAATATTTAAGTGTGTGAAGAGTCATTAAACGTTGACTGTATTTAGCCATCGATATTTGACTTAAATGTGTATTCACTAGGGATGGCACGGTGAGGAAGTTTCCCCACCGGTTAACAAACTAATGACAACACCGGTGTTACTGACTACACCGGACGTTTAAGAGTAAAAGATATTCATCGATGACGCTCAATATCTGAAGAGTGCTTACTTTGATCTCGGGCCTCTCTGGTCAATCATCTGCTGCGGCTGCACCGCGTTCTAGCTGCAAGGCGGCCGCCGGAGTTTACAGATTACAGATTACGTCATTAACATTATCAGATTCTCGTTTGGCATTGGGTTTATATCCAAAATATTACTACTCTGTGCTGCGACTCTGCTGCAGCCGTGCAGAGCAGACACCGTCGTCCGAGTATTGATACCGCGTAGTATTTTACAAATACAGAGAACGTGAACGCTGATATGCAAAAATGAACTACATGGGTTTTATTTCTTTGAATAAACAAAACAGCAGTGGGGGCAGTGGGAAATAAATGTAATCGGTGTGTACCCGGCTATTGTGTAACACCGGAAACTCTGACTAAGCCTTGTACTCAGGTGGTACAAACCTTTAGAGACTGTGTCGAAATGCAGGAACCCGCTGACTGATCTGGTTTCTTCCTCCATTCCCGATTCCCCATCAGCTAAAAAAGAAAAGTTAGGAGGTTCTTAGGTTCATTAATGAGCTTTGTTGAGGGGTCATGGTGACTGGGAGTTTGAATGTGCATGTGTGTGATCATTACTTTATTATTTATTGTATATTTATCATAGTATCGCCAGACTTTGGCCAATTGAAATTATCTTTCAAACCAATAAATACAAAAATATAAAAAAACAAGGCCAAAAACTGTGTATAAATTCAAATGTGTCCTGTGAAAACACTTGACAACAGATATACCTGCATGTTGAGTGTGTGGCTGGTCATCCAACAGGAGGCTGACAAGGCGTTGTGTATGTGAACGCTGGCGGTTCAGTGAGGTCACCCTCAGCTCAATGGCAGCTGTTTTCATGAGCCAAGACATCTGGGAGAGGGCAGCTATCTGGTTACCTGAAGACAGCACAAAGTAGAATCGAAGCAATGAAAAGAAAAGACTTTGACTTTAACACACCCAAATTCATATTGTATCATTGCTTCCATTTCGTGGCTTTGTTTTTTACAAGTATATCTCTGCGACACAATTTTTACATCCATTATTTTCTTCCAGAAGGAATACAAACAACCACTAATTTCTATTAAATGTTATGAATTTCCTGCTACACAGTTCCTGCCTCTTTGCTTCATGTTTTTCCATTCATCACGTCCCTAGTGCTGAATATATATTTTAGGACCAAGGAGATCGGCCGGGATCCTGAACTCACTAGGCAGGATGAAGGGTAGGTGCTGCAGGTGAGAGAACAGGAAGTCCTGGCTGGTCCTCAAATAGCGCATGGTGGGTCCTGATGTATCTGGGCAGGCACACAGCTGGTAGATCACCTGAGAGAGGGAGACAATGACAGAGACACGCAAACAAGAAAAGAAAAAATGGATTAATTAAACAATCAGCCCACACACAAACTCCATATATGCGTTCAACCTGCTGGGCAAAAAAAGGCAAAAATGGATGAAGAGTACCTGGTAGCAGAGCTCAGCTAGGTGTGGGGCCTGCTGTGTGAGTACCGGTCCTGATCTCTTCTCAGTGCCTCTCTGCAGCAGACTCAGTATGGCGTGCAGGCAGCTCCGTGGACATCCCAACACACCTGTAACGCACAAATGCACGTCAGCTGAAAGGTAACACTCAGGTCATCTGATCCCTTTCCATCCAAACCAGAAGCCCACAAACATTGCTAAAATCACAACAGCCACCAAAATGAACATGCCAACAGCTAAAGCTGTGGTCTGACCTGGGTCCTGGAGGTTGGTGGAGGACACAGGCTTCTTTACTTCATAGCCCAAGAGGTACAGGGCTAGATTTGGCGTCTTCAGCTCCAAGGAGGTGATGAGCAAGTTCAGCATATGGATCTGGGTTTCATGCCGGATTCTTGCAACATTCTTTTGTGGGTGAGAGTCTGGAAGTTTGGGGGTTATATTAAACCAAATGCAGAAGATGGTACAGTTTTTAAGACTGATGAAAAATGTCACAGACAACACAACGGCTCTCTCACCATCTCCATTTTCTGTTCCCTCCTCGGCCTCTTCACTGTCCAGACACTCCACAAAGCCTGCCATAAGCTTGTCACTCACAGACTGAGGGACAGAGACAAAAATAATTCTCAATTTCAAACAAAAGATTCCCACATGGCCGCAGTGAAGATCACTGACGCAGTGAATCGAGTAAAAAACACACCCAGACCAATACATATTACAGAAACACCTATAACTTTTTGGGATCATATAATCCACATCAAATTGTCTATATAAAAAGTAGAATGGCATCCAGGATTTATTCTATCTAACTGAAATATGTAAATGAGAATATATTAGACTACTGTACAATATTTTGGTTTTCTTGTAACCATTTTCTTTTGCTTACCGCTTAACATTTTGTGAAATATCCTGAAACTTTGGAGGAAAAGTAGTTTTCATTTGTTAAGAGTTGAGACATTGACATATACCTGGTCGTGTGTAAAATCTCCCACCAGCCGAGTCTGAATGTTGGGGTAGTTGGCGATACGACGCAGGATCTTGGCACTCAGGAAGGCAGCCTCTGGGTTAGAGCTGCTGTGGTACAGATACCTGCAAGGGACCAACATAGGTCACCATTAAGTTCTATTCATTCTGAACAAATTAGCCTTTTAAATATAACCTACTATGACTTCTGAAGAGGTTTAACTGTCAACTCTACTAACTAGTAAAGCATGAAGAGATACACAAACATTTTATTCGAGAACAGACTCAACAAAAAACATAACCATGGGGTCAATTCCACAGTTTGGGTATTATTGTGCCATTTTGCTTTTTGGGTTTTTTTCTCGTCTTTTAGTGTGTTATATAGTTTGTGTATGCAATAGATGTATAAAGTAAAACACAAACAAAAAAACATTTCATTCCAAATGGAGCTTTCTCTCCCACAGACAGCACTTTTTCCTCAACTGAAATTTCTCAATTAATAATGCCATTTTTAAGCCCAGTTTTTCAAATGTGCTGCCCATTGCCCTATTGACCAATCAGAGCAGACTGGGCTTTTCAGGGAGGCGGGCCAAGAGCTCAAACTGAGCGTTTCAGGTGGAGGCAGTGCAGCAATCGGCAGTATGAGAAATATAGTATGTTTTTTGGACATCAAAGCATGTAAAACGATTCTAGGAGACCCAAAGAGGACAAATAAAACGCTGAAAAGGAGCATAATAGGGGCTCTTTAAAACCTAGATGCCCTTACCTGGCAATATTGACAATGTGATCTGCCCTTCGAGTTTGAGGACTGACCCCCTGCAGGAGCTGCTCCAAGGGGGAAACCAGCATGGAGGCCTGGCTCTCCCTGAGGAGGTCCATGAACACCACCTCCTTCTGCAGAGCCAAGTCCAGCAGGCACAAGCAGTGCAGCACCGCCGACTCCAAGAGCTTCTTACCTGTAGGGGAGTCGTAACGGAGCATGTCGTCAGAACAAACATACATTCAAGAGCGATCTCTCTTTCTCTGACAGCAGCTGCATATGTTCTCTCACCAGGGAAGGGTGCATAGGTGTCCAGCTGGCGTACACCCTCCTCCAGCAGGCTGAGGCAGAGCGCCAGCATTGGCGAGTCGTTAAGCAGGTGGAACATGATGCTGTGACCTGGGGGCTTGTGGGCTGTGACCTGCTCCCCCTGCAGCTCCACCATCTCCTGGACAAAGTCGGACGGCTGGGGCTCGTAGTCCCGCAGCAGCTTGTGGAACACCTCCAGGACAGCGTCAGCAACCTCCCACTGAGAGATGGCAAAAATGGAAAAAAAGGGAAAGCAAATGAACAGATGTACTGTACGTGTAGTTCAAAGAGCATACATGCATGCATGCCGCAGATACATGTCTTCACCTTATAGGACACCGGGAGAGCACTACACAGCATTTTACCTTCTCAGCTGGACGGCGATATGCTCTGGTGGGGAAGGGGAGGAACACAGAGTCACGCAAGAAGTTCAGGTAAGGTTGAAAGCCTGGTACGCGTAGCCCCGCCCCTAAATTAATGGGCAGGCTGCTCTCGACCAATGTGCTGATCAGATGACAGAAGCCTCGTGTCAGGGGATACTCCTCGCAGCTTGACTCGATCTCACTCAGCTCCACCTGAGAGCCAGAAAAAATATATATCGACATAGTTTGCCACCTAAATGTCCATCCAAGATAAGATGGGAACTTGATTAAACCTGATAAATAAAGACAGAATAAAGACAGAATTGTATTTATGCCGAGGAAAATTCGTATACAACTTCTTACAGGTTGCATAACTTTTGAACAGGAAGGTTTTCAAACTGATGAGAGATTAAAGCCAATTTTAGTCTCTAGATTTATGCTGAACAGCAATTCAATCTCAAGTGCTACTTTAACAACAGCAGCAGCATTTAAAGACGAGAACTCTCTCACTTTTTGTCTGCATTATTATGCATCACAACACGTTTGGGTCTTAAAACATATTTCCTTTGGGCATCAACAAAAGTTACCTTAATGCAAATTAAAAATGCTCCTGGCAGCCCTCAGTGGTCTAATTGCTGTCTGTACCAACTAATGAACCATATTAAAATTACCTATCTTGAAAATGAGAGAGACAGAATCATTCAAAACTTTCCCTCAAATTGGATTGGGTAGTGAGCATCCAGCATCGCAATCACGAACCACAAAAGACTCACCTCAATTCCAGCTGCCTGCCTCTGTCCCGGGGCTCGCACCGTCTGAAGGATCTGCGGTAAAAGAACGTGATGTTAGAAAACTTAAAAACTGATATAAAAATATCTGACTATTTCATAACACTTCAAAAATAAAGTCTTTTAGAGAAAGATAAGAGAATACACCTACAGTTTGAAAAAAAATCTGACAGCCACTCAGATAATAGGACTGACATTAAATTTAAAGTTTGAAGTTTTTTGTTAGTGTGGTATTAATGGCAAAATAAGAACACTTCACAGATTCGATCCTGAACATTATGTAGATTTCAAATGACATTTTTTTTGTTCGTTATGTTAATACTTTAAATGACAAATGGCACTCTCCTTCTTCTTATAAAATCATCAACTAAAATTGTTCTACTAAATTATAAAGGCCAACCTGCGTATATTCCAGTGACTGCCAGAGTGAAGCAGCGATCTCTGGTGACTTCCCAAAGGCTGCCAGGCAGTGCAGGAGCTCAGCCTTTAGGATGGGAGGAATGCTGCACTGTAGCAACCCTAACATCACTACAACTGGGGTCCACTGGGGATGCTCACACAACGCCAGTCGAGCATTTTCACTCTAGGGAGAGAAAAAAAAACATCACACACACACACACACACACACACACACACACACACACACACACACACACACACACACACACACACACACACACACACACACACACACACACACACACACACACACACACAAATACAGTTAGATCTCAGCAACCTGAATGTAAGAGTTTTAAAAGACACAAGGAGAGTATATAAGGAATTCAAAATAACACAATCACACATTAATCCAGGCCTTAATGTTGTTTTATACGCCACGTAATATGAGCACATAACCAAATATGCCCATCCTTCTAGTGAACGCTGTTCCATACCCATGTAATGATGGTCGTGAGCAGCTGCAAAAATGAGGTGAGTCCGTCCAGCTCTCTTTGGGTGATGCCCCTTAGTGGCGGGTGGCGGTAGTGTGCTGCATCTGGATTTGGAAAGTCCCGTCGCAGGTTCTCATGGTAGAGCATAAGGGAGTGAAAAAAATGTTCCCAAGACACCGGGCTGCCTGAAACTCCCTGAATGTTGTCACCTGCATACATAAAATTAATTGGCATTCATTTGGATATGTATTAAAATAAAGAAATAGGCTTTTAGAGTCTGCTGCTCATATCAACTAAATTTGAAGCTAAATTAATCAGGATTCAAAAGTCTTTATATATATATTTTTTTATATTTACTACTGAACAGCCACATAATACAAAAATAGTCATGGCAGAAATTCCCAATCCAGATTACCACAAAATCCAATGAATTTCTCCTTGCCAAGAGGCCAAATGTATTCTTAATCCCAGAGCTTCTTTCACGTTATACGTTATACCAACAATCTTCTCTTACTGTGCGTGGCTCCGTTGGTTTTAAGCAGGCTGAAGGAGTAGTGGGCACACTGAGGACCATTGGCAAGCCCTTTCAGCATTCGGAGATAGGGGATATAGAGGGTGGCGGGCAGGAGGTCTCCCATCTGACGTACAAACTTAGACAAAACCACCTGCAACAAGCAAAAAACTTTCAACAGAAAGAAATAAATGGTTTGCAAAACCAGCTTCTCTCATGACAGCCAAAACACAAGTGATCCAAATTCAACATATTTTATTACCTTTCATTACTACTCTCTCACCTACTACAATTCTTGGTGTAAGGAGAAACTGAATTTTTGTGCATCCAGATTCAAAAAAATGCAGCTCTTACTTGTTTATGTGGGGGCCTTTGCAGTGCCATTCCCAGGTAGGATCCCTGCAGGGAGGTGTGTTGGAGGGACTCTGTGGGACACCAGAACTCCAGACCCAACTCCAGCCCAAATGAGTCTTTACTGTAAAACTCCCCGATCTGGAAAGAGAAAGCCATAACCAACACTATTATAACTGTCAGGCCACTGCAGCATTTTCCCCTACACAATTTTGCTTTTAATGTTGCTCATCTAGAAATTGAAGCTTATTTTACTACTGCAATCAGTATAATTTTGGATAACATTATCAGTTAGAACTTTGAAATGTAAAAGGTGATGTTAGCTGATGTGTGTCTGTGTGCATGTGTTTGTAAAAAACACTGACGAGGATCATGAGGTGGTCCAAGTCCTTGCGTAACGATGATGGAAGCTCGCTGTCCATCTGTAGGGACATGTGCACCAGACGGGCATCCTCATCAGCGCGGTTACGAAGCTGCTTCACCTACAGTAAAAAAAACAAACAAACGCAGAAACATGTTAATTACATAATTAACCAGTATGCCAGATAACAAAACTATAACCTGATAACTAATCAGAGATAAGCTGACACTACAACATGACATCCACACAAGTCAACCTCTTAAGTATAAACATTGGTAGTGGACACTTGTGGCATCTCTCACCTTCATTGGCATGAGGGCCAGGAAGTCTGTGATGAGTGAATGGAGGCGGCGGATGTAAAACTCTTCCTGGGCAAAACTCTCACATCCCAGGATGCCCTCCTTCATAAACAGGAAGACATCTCCCAGTAGAGCCTGGTCAGCCAGAGCCTCGTCTGCCTCAGTGAACTCAACCAGGGCTACACACACACACACACACACACACACACACACACACACACACACACACACACACACACACACACACACACACACACACACACACACACACACACACACACACACACACACACACACACACACACACACACACACACACACACTACATTTAAATGACTACTATCTTTGAGACCTCATATTCCATCAAAAGGTTTTCTTCAAACAGCTATAAGGCATATTTGATGCATGTTCAAGAAAAAGGGCCTTACCACATCCCTGCGGTAGCTGAGAAAGGACCCTCAGAGACAGAGCCCAGGCCAGTCGACACACAGCCTGCAGACCTGAAAGCTTCCACGGCTGGCCGTCCATCAGACGGCTGTGCACTGCAGACACATACTGCCTCTCAGTCAGCATTGGCAGTGCCTGGATCAGATCTAGAGGAACAAAGACAATCAGTCACTAGCTGTAGAAGAAAAACTCTGAAACTAACAGAATAAGTGCGGATCGGGACGCTTTTATCTGTCCAAGCCTGGTCCGCTTCCGACAGAGCAGTAACCAAACCCGACCCGAGCCTGACAGGCATTAAGATATTTCTGTCCGAGCCCCGACAGTTAAAATCTCATTTTTTCTCTCATACTAATGACACGTGTACATTTGTTTGTGTGGAAAGCTTTTATTAAGCAACTGTAGGAAGGCATTCGGAAATGTCAACAGATGAGCGCATCAGCGCACACGGGGCAACAAGCGCACGTTAATCTCCTGAGGCCAACTTCTTTTTAACGTCTTCCATCGTTGCGCTGCCACATGTAGCCTAATATGCACGTTTCGTTGTCACAGCTACATAAACAAATTTCCGCACACAGGAAGTCGGATGTTAGGGTAATATTTAATATTTATTTTAATCACAAAAACGAACCTTTGCATCAAGTGAAACAGGCCCATTGGCTACCGACATAATAAGTTGTTATAAATTTAAGATGTTCAATGCCTTATCGCGCTGATGTGACCGAGCCCGACCCAAACATAATTTCTAAATATCTTTCCGAACCCGGCCCGGGTCGGATATCCATCCTCTAATAGCGCCGCAACGGAGAGAGCTGGCCAGCTGACGGAGCGAAGAAACGTTGAGGCAAGGACAACGGGTGAGGCCACTTACCTCAGCCTGGCAACCAATAGGAAAGCGATTGTGCCGTGAAAATACAAGTAGTACGTTTTAGTGGATTTAACCAACAACTTCAATCAGAGTTAATATTATTCACATTATATGCATTTAACATGTTCTCACCTTCTCTATCTTCTGTCCCCTGTTCTACAAAGCTGACATCCAAGCAGTAGAGTAGTGCCATGACCAGAGCCAGGTTCACACTGTCCAATGAGCCATCAGCTTGAGCTGTCACTGTTTCCAGGTGGCCAATAAGAGCCAGGGTGTCATCTTTAGACAAAGGTGATTGGCAGGTCCATGAAAACAGGCTGTCTGCCAGGGCCTGTCGGCTTTCTTTAATGAGGTCAGAGACCTGGGGACAAGAGAGGAAGTTAATGTTGTATGTTGTATGTAATGTCCGTATTCCGTGCCTTGTTTCTTTTTAAGTTACAATAGAAAGCTACTGACTGGCTTTGCACTAGTCAAGTATCATCCATAATGAATATATTGCAAAGATGAGCATCTCAGTTTTAAATTAACACAAAACATTTGCTCTCACCTCTTTCCTGTGCTTCTCGTTGCCAAGGCCGCGCTCCTTCTGCAGTCGTTCAAACTCACGTGTCACATTTATCTCTGACACCAAGGTTAGGAGGCGTTTGGTCAGACCCTGGTTCATAAGTTCATCTGTAAAACGTGTTGTCAAAGCCACCAGCTCTCCACTGAATGAGAAAACAAACAACAGTACAGGTTAATAAAAAACAACAACAGGACAATCACCTGCTCATCATGTGGACTGTTAACAGCACCTGTCATTGCTTGAATGTACTACTTGTATATAGCATTATCACCTCAGGTCCAGGGTGAAAGTCTTGCCATGGCGTGACTGGATGAGTGTGCGCAGGGAGTTCGCCAAACAGAGCTTTCCATCCCAGTAGAGCAGCACAGCTACTAGACCTCGTGTCAGACCTGGAAAATGGGGCTGCTGTTGCTCACCTGGAGACAGATAAACATATTCAGACAATCCATTGTGTGAAACATCAATGTCTTTACTACTGAAAGTCATGCAAGGCTTGATCAGGACAAACCTAAAACAAAAGAGCCATTGTAAACTTTTGTGAGTGCTGTGTCTATAATACAAAATACCACATAACACACGCTCAACAAATTTACTACATAACTTCTTTTATACACTTACAAGTCACGTCTTTTTTTATGTCCATTTTACCTGCTAACAGGAGCTCCAACGCTGCTAACTCCCCGATATCAAACAAATCGCTGAGGATGAAGGCCTCTGAGAGAAGCTGCTCTGGAAGGAGCCGGGACCCCTGCTGACCTTGGATGGCGATGCCTTCTGTGCTGGCTTTACGCACCTTCTCTCTCTGCTCTGCACTCTTTGGCTGCAAATGAAGAGAAGACCAGATGTTATTAACATGAGAGTCTCAAGACACACTGTATATCAAAATGAGTCTGTCTGCACCAAGGAAGTTGCAGGATACACAGGAAGAATACGATTGTAACATTCACATATGAAATGACATGTCATTACAAATTCGGACCCCAGGAAAAATAGCTGCAGCCCTGTTGTAGCTAATGGGGATCCTAATAAACTAAATTAAACTAAACAAATGGTGTGTTTGTGTTTGCACAGCATCTCACCGGGTTCTTATAGAGTGAGAGAAAGTGTGGTTTGTGTTTCTTCAGCTGCAGGTCCAGCAGGTGGACACTCTCTGGCTGTCTCCTCAACACGGCCCCATCCACTGTCTCCCACAACTCCTTCAGCGGCCCCCACAGACTGGCTCCTGGGTAGGTAAATGGGTTTTCAAAGGTCTTGTATCATCACACATGCACGGAACAGTTTTTTCCCCACTCCTATTGTGCTAGTTTCCTATAACCATACTTGTCATTGGTACCTCGCCCTTTGCGTTTACATGTCATGACTGCTGAATCCTGCACTCATACTTGGAGTAAAATTCTATAATGGCAATAAAAGAATATAAGTTTTTCATGTTAAAGTGAATAATTGTTATGCAAATGCAATAAATAGTATCTTTAATATCTGATGACTGACAGGACAGGATGTTGGGCAGTGACAGTTTCATGTGGTTGACATTGTAAAACTCTTCCAGACGGCAACAATAAGTAATAACTAATACAGATAGGATGCTTATGTATAAACACCATACAGACTTATAAAGACTGTTGAAAGATGAACATGTGAATGACAGTATATAGTACCAGTGAAATTCCCTTAATATTACATTATGTATATTAGTTTTCAATATAGCCTAAATGGTTTACCTTTTACGTGCGTTATTGTAGATTAAGCCCAATTATTCAATTATACTGGGTATTTATTTATTATTGCATCAAACCCCTAGGATGCCTAGCTGTCACTAAGGAACATCAACCAGGTCTTTACAAATCTCACTGTCACCAGTAAACGACTCACTTATTTCACACTGACAAGAGTAACGTTATTGTTAACCAGAGGCCAGTTTAAGTCTGGACCTTAACTGTTAGTCTTGTCTTATTATTTTTTTTTGCGTGGCACAATAGCAGAAACCCAGTAGTAACGTTACGAATTACAGGCAGTGACGACAAATATGTCTTTGCTTGTTCCAAGTCACTTTAGTTTAAGTTTTGTTTTCGGATAAGTAAACTCTCCTGCTGACCCATTTGACAGGAGTTGCGTCAGAGAAGTCACATTGCACGTATGGCATTAGTTAAACAGGTAAACATTTGATAATGTTAGGTGTAAACATGTTTGCCCACCACACCGAATAATTGTTTAACCAACATTAGCTAGCTAACCTAACGTTTACTTGCAGGCTAGGCTAAGTTAGCCTAGCAGCCCGAGTCTGAATTTGAGTGATATATCACCATGTGCTCAAAACATGACATGCGACAAGACTAGCGCTAAAAAACAAATATGTGTTTGCTTATCTTTAAAATACCAATTATGTGTAACTGATCGGAATGAACACAATTAAGCTACTTAATGAAATAAATATAGTTCATACCCGAATTTACCGCCATCTGCGCCGCCATGATACACTCGTCGGAAAATTAGATAGGTGGTTTTAGGCTGGTGCCGGTTTGAAATTTAAAAAGTATAAATTCTATAAACACGCTTTGATAATATTTGCTCAAATAAAATCCACCAGTTCTATTTAAATGTGAATACTGGGTAATTACGTCTGTAAAATATTTTAAACATTTCCCTAATTCTGTATAATCCTTCAGGCGAGGTCCTCGCAGGAGGAGCCTTCTAGCTGGATGGGAATTGTAGTTTAGTAAAGGAGACGAATTCAAGAAGTAATGAAAATAGATTTCCGGGGATTTAATTTTTATTTTACAAATTATGTTATCTTCCAAATAGTATTTTCTATGAAACTTTGATAAAGTAATACTCGTGTTGCCCGAAACCTTGAAACGCGTTAATGGACCACAAAGTGGCACCAACATTGGTTCCGCCCTGTGCTCGGCCGTAATGTTTTGACGTTACACCAACATGTCCACCCTAGTCTGACAGACAGTTGTGGCTACATGACCGCTGGGTTGGAAATGTGTCATTCATGAATATAAAACGTGGATGCCGCAGTACATGTAGCACCGCATTCAAACAGAGGGTTTGGGGACTTTAATCAAACAATGGCTCGCGTTGTGAAAGGGTTTCGGACTCTGCGGAATCACTGGAAGAAGTCCACATTTGCTGTGTGCGTCCTGTCTTACGGGGGACACTGGCTGTATGGTAAACACTGGTAAGTATTTCACGTTATGGCATGTCCTCGGATTAGATCAGTTTTATTTATTTAACTGTGAAGCCCTTTTTGACTGGTGTCTGTGAAATGTGTTATATACAGTATCTCACAAAAGTGAGTACACCCCTCACATTTTAGTAAATATTTCATTATATCTTTTAATGGGACAACACTGAAGAAATTACACTTTGCTATAATGTAAAGTATTAAGTGTACAGCTTGTATAACAGTATAAATGTGCTGTTCCCTCAAAATAACTCAACACACAGCCATTAATGTCTAAACCGCTGGCAACAAAAGTAAGTACACTGCTATGTTAAATTCCCATAGAGGCAGGCAGATTTTTATTTTTAAAGGCCAGTTATTTCATGGATCCAGGATATTATGCATCCTGATAAAGTTCCCTTGGCCTTTGGAATTAAAATAGTCCCACATCATCACATACCCTTCACCATACCTAGAGATGGGCATGGTGTACTTTCCATAAACTCATCTCTCGATGCAAATCAAACCAGCTATTAGGCTAACCAACATAAAACCATGCCAATCTCTAGGTATGGTGAAGGGGATGTGATGATGTGGTGCTATTTTAATTCCAAAGGCCAAGGGAACTTTATCAGGATGCATAGTATCCTGGATCCATGAAATAATTGGCCTTTAAAAATAAAAATCTGCCTGCCTCTATGGGAATTTAACATAGGGGTGTACTCACTTTTGTTGCCAGCAGTTTAGACATTAATGGCTGTGTGTTGAGTTATTTTGAGGGGACAGCACATTTACACTGTTATACAAGCTGTACACTTAATACTTTACATTGTAGCAAAGTGTAATTTCTTCAATGTTGTCCCATTAAAATATATAATGAAATATTTACTAAAATGTGAGGGGTGTACTCACTTTTGTGAGATACTGTAAAACGTCGCTTGCTTGCTAGATGAAGTACAGGCCTGTTTGTGTGTCTTACATTGTGTGTCTTACATTGCGTGTCTTGTATCTTATCAGTGACAATGTTTTGCGGAGGGAGGCTTGTCTAGTGGCCAGGGTAAGACATAACATACCTGTGTACATATATTGGCATCATTTAAACCAAAACCTTCCTCAAGTGCCTTTAGTCCTAATCGCCGTCATCATCATAATCTCCGTTAGGAATTTGGACGTCAACAGATAGCGCCACAGGAGCGTCTGAGGAAAGCAACAGTGATCTTGAACCCTGCAGCTTGTAGTGGGTAAGAAGACAGGCATCTTAAAACCTCTCACTGACAGTTGTGTCTGGACTTCAGAAAACAGTCTTTCTCAGTATATTTCCAACTCCTTCTCTTAATCTTCCCCAGGAAAGCCAACAACCTGTTTGAAAAGAATGCTGTTCCTATTTTACACCTGGCTGGTGTGGAGATTACAATAGTAAAGGTATATTTAGCTCCCCCCCTTAAAATCAATCAATGTTATGAGTGGCTCTAGTAGGGATCCTATTGTGTAACATTCATGATTATATTACCTGTTTACAGACAGATTACGAAGGCCAGGCAAAAAAACTAACGGAGCTCATGGAACAGACAGACATGCTGATCGTGGCCGGAGGGGATGGCACCTTGCAGGAAGTCGTCACGGGTTTACTGCGAAGGCCAGATCAAGTGGGTGTCACATAGTTATTGTGTTGAACCGCCATCAGGCTTTGCTTTAGGGTTAATTGCAGAACGAGATGAGGACAACTTAATCCAAACTTCTCTCTTAAAGCGTAACTCTCGCCAAAATGCAACCTAGGGTCTTTTTGTGAATGTACCCGAGTCAAACTTTTGTTTAAAAGCATATTTAGGACAGAATCACCACTTTTAAGATTTACCGTATTTTCGTTTTCATGGCCTTTTGAATGGGAGTGCTAGGGGCACTTTTATGCTATCCTCAAAATAGCTATTTTTAAAACCCTAAGAAGGCTCGACACAACATGAGACTTTGCTCCAAGTATCACCAGGGGCTCTGCACCTTAACGAAAGCATTGACAACATTGTTTGTGTACCCAGAGTTTACCAAAAAAGGTTTTGAGCAACTCACTGTAGCTGTTGTTCTTCAGGTCGCCGTCTGTCGAGCCAGTCAAAAATAGTCGAGGGAGGAGAGTAAAGATGGAAAGCTCTAAAAGCTTAGCTAGTTCCATATAAATGCACGGATAATTCGTTGTTTTGCCGTTAGTGAAACACAATATTGACCTTGTAGTTGAAAAAGGAGCCTCATATAAGAATGACATTTCCTCCTATGGAGTCCGTTCATTTGCATCTGGAGATCGGCTATTTTGGACTGTGAAAATGGCGGATAGTGTAAACAACAACTGCAAACGTGAGTTGCTCAAAATTTTTCTTTTTAGTAAACTCTGTGTACGCAAACAATGTTCTCAATGCTTTCGTTAAGGTGTAGAGCCCCTGGTCATACTTTGAGCAAAGTCTCATGTTGTGTCGAGCCTTCTTAGGGTTTTAAAAATAGCTATTTTGAGGCTAGCATAAAAGTGCCCCTAGCACTCCTATTCAAAAGGCCATTTGACCGAAAAACGAAAATACGGTAAATCTTAAAAGTGGCAATTCCGTCCTAAATATGCTTTTAAATGAAAGTTTGACTTGGGTACATTCACAAAAAGACCCCATTTTGGCGAGAGTTACGCTTTAATGATGGATGATGGACAGCTCCCAGCCTGGCTCTGATCTGGTTAACCTGCTGCCCTCAGGGAGGCGCTACAGCTGCATCAGACCAAGGACTAACGGATTCAAGAACAGTTTTTTTTTCCCAAAAGCCATAACCACTCTGAACTCACACATGCACTGACTTCACAGACTTCACCGTCTAACCCCCCCCCAACTCCCGGACTTTCTTCTACTCACTACTGTGCAATATTTAATACTATTGGTAATATTGATAATTACTGTGCAATTCCATTACTGTGCAACCCCTGTATACTGTGCAATCTCATTACTCTTATTGTCCAATATCTATTACTCATTGAATATGATCACCACTATTTGGCAATATTGCACTACTTCTTTTATTTCATGTTGTTATATTTTTTACGTATATGTTGGCACTGGGAAATGAGTTGCTTTTAATCTCATTGTACATGTGTATAGTGACAATAGAAAACATTCTATTCTATTCGATGTTTTTCTGACTACAGGACACAGTCTGTAACACACCGATTGGATTCATTCCACTGGGCTCTCACAACTCCCTGAGTCCAAGTCTTCACCTCCTCAGTGACAACAAGGTCAAGTAAGTATCTCTTCACCATTAATACTGAAACAGATCCAGATTTTATCATCATACAATCTCCAAACCTGTGATAACGTGTGTACAGGATGGGTCTCACTTGCTCAATATATACGTATAGGGGTATGGTATGCGTTTCTTTATTAAGTAACTAAAACCCATTTTTCCACCTTGTAAATTTTCCAGAGACATTACATCAGCAACACTGTCTATTCTGAAGGGAGAAACTGTACCTCTGGATGTGCTACAAATCAAAGTATGGAAGTGGTCCTGTTTACTACAAATCCTCCAAGTTAAGGCCCTGACACACCAACCCGACAGCCGACCTTCGGCAGGAAAGGCAGTTGGACTGATCAGTCTCCCCGAGGTCCAAAAAGTGCCTCAGAACGCACCGAAGCGACGCCGACTTGAGCGTACGTACTGCGCGTGCGCAAGACGTAATACGTCTCCATAACAGCAGGCGGCGCTAATCTGTATTGTAGCCCAAAAAAAAGAAAACCATCAGCTGATTGGACGAACGTGTCATGTGGGTCTGGCTTCTCCCCGACCATAATGGCGGCTTGTTCGGAATACGATCTCATATTTTACGAAGATAGTTCACCGAAACGTGTTTCTGAAAACATTTTAAGCGAGAAATAGGCCGTGCAGTTGCTGGATCTGTCTTCATTTCAGATCGACAAAGGTCAATTTAAAAGATTTTCGTCAGATTTTCAGAGGCGTTCATCACGCTCACCCCGCTCGTCATTTCCGGTAATTGGTCATTGAGTCTGACTGCCCACTGGCCCACGGCTCCTCCGACGACGACACGGAACACACCAAACAGACTCGGGTCACCGACCTTGCCAGACTGTCCGACAGCCGATTATCGGGTTGGTGTCTCGGCGCCTTTATGAACTCAGTATTTGTCTTGAATGCAGATGTTTGTTTTCAGGTCAAATTAACAGAAATCTATAATTTCACACTTTATAATATGTCTTTTCTTCATCAAATAGGATAAGGAAGTTTTAGATTATAGTTTTGTTTTTGTAATGCAGTGAGATATTATGTGTCAGAACTTGGATAGGAATTCAAGTGTGTGTGTGTGTGTGTGTGTGTGTGTGTGTGTGTGTGTGTGTGTGTGTGTGTGTGTGTGTGTGTGTGTGTGTGTGTGTGTGTGTGTGTGTGTGTGTGTGTGTGTGTGTGTCTCTCTCTAGGGGGAAAAGGAGCAGCCAGTATTCGCTCTGATGGGACTACGTTGGGGTGCTTTTAGAGATGTGGCTGCAACAATCAGCAAGTGAGATTACACAACTGGTCACTCAGATTATAACTATGACATAAATTCCCATACAAAGGAGTAATTCACCATATTTCCCCATAGATATTGGTACCTTGGACCACTGAAGACAAAAGCAGCACACTGGTTTAGTACTCTACGGGTAAGGCTGTTTGTTTTCGATGGTATATTGAGCCAGTGTTGGCCTTTTATAAAATATCTGATATTGGAAAGCAAAGTCAGCTACCACCAATGGGCTAGAGATTCCTCCCTGGTATGAAAATCTTTTTTTTTTTTTTAAATTATTTTGTTTAACTCAATTGCTAAGTGCATTTTCTTTCAAAGGAAGTGTCTGTGGCATGAATTGCCTGTTTACAATTAAATACCTGATCGGTTGTTGCATTGAGTCACTCTACCTTAAACAGCTGTTAACCTGTCAAATATTTTATATTAAATTTATATCAAATCGTGGCCGGGCTGGCTCAGTGGGTAGAGCAGGCGCACATAAACATAGAGGTTTATCCCTCGATGCAGTGGTCTGGGGTTCGAATCCGACCTGTGACCATTTCCTGCATGTCTTCCCCCCCCCCCCCCCCCCCCCCCCCCCCCCCCCACACTTTCTCATAGCTGTCCTGTCCATTAAAGGTGGAAAAGCCCCAAAAAATAATATTCAAAAAATCAAATCCTATTATATAAGTGTAGGTTTCAGTGTAATCCTAGTATCCTATAATGATCCAAATGCTGCTATAGAAGTTTTCCATCCTGACAAAAATATGTAAGTATATCATACATCTAATCCACAATCTATAAATCTAATCAAATCAGTCGTCTATAAGTTACAGTAGATGTCATGAGGTTATTGCTGTATTTCATGTCTCCCCCTGTTTCCTTGTCACCTATGACTTTTATAATTCGGTGGCTGCTGATTAGTATTTTAATCTTACTCGGTTGTAAATCTCTCAGGAGTGGCCCCTGGTCCGGGACGTCTCAGTGTCCTACCTGGATCCCTGCCTCCGGCCCCCTGACCTGCCATCTCAGAAGCCCCCCAGACCCAACCTGCTCTACCGCATCATCCGCAGGCTGAAAAACCGTTGGAGCCCTCCTGTCGAAGGTAGTGTGTGTGTCACTGGGTTGATACTTTTGGATCGCAACATGGCAACAGAACACCAAATCCCAACAGTAAAAGACTGAGTTGTATTTTGTGTGTGTGTGCGTGTGTGTGTGCAGAGCCTCCAAAAGTGGAAGAACCAGAGCAGTGGAAGGAGGAGCAGCTGTCGACGTTGGAGCTGTTTATTCAAACGCACAACAAGAACCCAGTCAAGAGGGTCAGTCCAAAAAGAATTGTTTATATAAAGCCTTGTACCTGTTATAAAATCCTGAGCAATAGAATGGTGACATGATCCCATTAAACCCCACATGCCTTAGTTTCCTCTTTGATTTTTTTTTGTAAACTACTTGTTTCTATTTATTTGAACTTTCAGCGCATAAATGACTCCCTGATGATCTGTGCGGAACCAGACAATTTGACTGTGGGCGAGTACATCACTGTCGGGTTAGTAGATTCAGTTTTTTTTTTTTATTGTCTGTTGCAAACAGAAAACATTATCGAGGCTATATACATTATATAAAAGGTAATGTTGAAGTAAAAGAATGTAAATGTTCTTTATTATAGAAATAAAAAAGAAGAGGACCCCACTGTGTTCACTAAAGACTCCACAAAACTGGAAGCCAGTGCTTGCCGGCTGCAACTGCCAGAGGTCAGTAACCCTTAATAAAAATTTTTTTAAATTAGTGCTGTCAAACAATTCAAATATTTAATCGCATTAATGTCATAGTTAACTCGCAAATAATCGCACGCTTATCTATTCTAAATGTCCCTTGATTTATTTTTGTCCCATTATTTTTTTTCTCATTTTAATGCTCTTGTCAACATGGAAAAGTGGATCGGCCTGGCTTTGATGAGGGGGGGGGAGGGAGAATTGGCATCAGCTGTGTGCTTGACCATCAAGTGGTCTTTCAGGCTGGACGTGCTGCGATGATAGCTCAGTTCACAACGACAAAACACACAGATCACTTTGGTCTTGTCAATGGAACCATTTGGCAACTTTTTAAAAGTAAACTTTCCATTCAGAATCTTATTGGCATCCATTTCGGCGTCTCGCGCTCGCCACCCACTCAAAACGTAACGTTAGCCTACTACTCTTTGGCCGGCTCGCAAGCCCAAACAAGTGTGTGCGCCGTGAATGTTGTTTTGTTTCCGGTCTAGCTAGATCTGGTGTGGTGTTGTAGTTTTTCTAACGTTATTAGTTGTTGCAACAGCATGTGAAAAAAACTACAAAGTTTGCTAGGCCAAAAAGAACGTTAATCTCGCGATAAAAGAATTGACGCCGTTAAAATGGGTTTAACTGACAGCACTAGAAAAAATGCAAGGCTTCCATTTTTTACTTCTAAAGCTCTGTGTTAGTGGCTGGGTTGGATCAGTGGGTAGAGCAGGCGCACATATACTGAGAGGTTTATGCCTCGACGCAGAGGTCCAGGGTTCGAATCCAACCTGTGACGAGCCCCCTAAAAAAAAAAAAAATAAATAAAAAAAAAAAATCTAAAGCTCTGTATGTTAGTATGTAGTTTTTGTCTTGACATTTAACTTTACGTCGTGACCCCGCAGGACAGCGCTGGCTTCTACAACATCGACAACGAGGAGTATGAAGCCATGCCTGTAGAGATCAGGCTGCTGCCAAGAAAACTACGCTTCTTCATCAGTGCAGAGCGCAGAGAGCAGCTCCTCTTACAGACGCAGTGATGAAACAACATTTAACCAGAAAGAAGACAAGATCAGCAAGACAAAAACGGGTTTCAAGAGGAACCCAAAAGAAAAGAACCAGAAGTCATGAGACTGAGGTCATTTTGAAAACGGATATCTGCTTTGACAGCAGTTTTAAATGCTCATGAAGTACTGATGGAATGTTTTACTACTATCTATGTAAACATTGATAGGATATTCAGTTGAACAATTATGAGGCGAATTATATTACATGCTGTTGTATATTAAAGGACCAAGGCTTTTTCTTTAAGCCAGTAACCCGTGTACAGGTTGTCTTACAAACTGGCTTTATGTTTACTGAATGGTTTACTGTTGCCATCACATTTGAACTTGGTCAATAAAAAATAATGTATGTCAAATTTGCATACAGTGTTTTTTTGTCTACTAGTTTTTGGCAGTAGCTCAAGTCAGTAGGGAGTTGGGTTGGGAACCGGAGGGTTGCTGGTTCGAGTCCCCATACGGACCAAAGTATGGTGGTGGACTGGTAGCTGGAGAGGTGCCAGTTCACCTCCTGGGCACTGCCAAGGTGCTCTTGAGCAAGGCATCCAACCCCCAACTGCTCGGGGCGCCTTTCCATGGGCAGCTCCCTCACTCTGAAATCTCTCCGTTAGTGCATGTAGAGGTACTGAACATGTGTGTGTGTGTAATTCAGGCCTGTGTGTAATGAGTATAATAATAACAACAGTGAAAACATTGTAATTCCCCTTGCGGGATTAATACATTAAAAATTATTATTATTATTTTGGTTTAGATAAGGAGTGCAGACGTTTGTTGGAGGGCTGGTGGTGAGGGCGCAAAGTAAAGGTAATGGACAGAGATGGAAATGACAAGAAATCAAAAGAAGCCATGCACAAAAAGCAGTCTGAAGTGTAGGATTGGAAAATGTTGTGTTAGAGTGGTGTTGCTACGTAAGTGATTTCCTTTTCACATCAGTGCTTTGAGCTGGCTGAGTAGCCACTGGGGCTCAGTAGAGTATGGCTAGGTTGGAGGTATATACTGTAGATGAATGACGAAAATAGGGATGCTGCAGCATTCTGAATGTGTTGCAAATGCCCAAGATCTTGGACCAGAGCTGCATTTCATAGCCCTTAAATTGCCTTGAGTCCTCCACTTGCCTCCCTTCCTCCTGCGTCTTAGTCCCTTCCACCGAGGAGACGCGAGGAAGTCATGGGAGGAGAGAGGCAATGGATGGGATGAGACGTCCTTTCCTCTGAAGCGTCACATGAATTTGTCAGCTGTATGGGTGGAGTTAGCAACTCCTTCAGTGGCAAGGCTTCCGGGAAGGCTGCTATAGTGTATCCTCGGCCATAGCTCCTCGGTGATCCCTCCTCGATGCTCGCTCCTCAGGGCAGAAATAAGAGCTTTGAGTGGACTTCACAGAGGAGGGACAGAAAAACTTCTGGTTCAGCAGAGGACCGAGGAGCTGTCAAATAAGGGCCATGAGATGCAGCCCAGGAGTTTGGCAGACTCCTTGGTGAGGCTGGGTCTGATATGACAGATAGTGTAGACAGCAAATCTGCAGGATTAAACAAATGGCTTCAACGCCTCTTAAAATATTTGGTTGTTCAGGAAAACACAAAGGGATGCTCTCGTTTCATTTGTTGTGGTGGAGAAAAACACTTGTAGGGGAATGGCAGTGGTTAACCCTTGTATTGTCTTCCCGTCAACCATGTACTTGTGCTCCGGTTCGGTTTGCTGGTTTATAAAGCATAAAGTAGCTTCTTAATGATTACCCAATAACCCATAAGTTGTTACCACTGGTTTTACATTTCTTTGTGGAATTGATGGTGAATAAACATAATTTACATGAAATATTTTTTTTGTAAAATGAGCTGAAATTAGGAATTATCTTGACTAATAGTTAAGGTCAGAAAAACATGTTTATGGATGATCACAGATTTTCACCCGGGTAGACCATAAAAGTAGTGATCATCAATTAGCAGATGGAACCATCCATGTTATTTTTGGGAAATTTGGTTAAAAAAAAAGAGCCATATTTCTGATGTAGAAACCGTCTTGTCCAGATGATCCTGAGAGTTGTGTCGTGGAAAGCAATGAAAGCAGTGATCCTGCTCGGCGAAGGAAGAGAGGTGTAGGTAGAGTAGGATTAGGAAGGGAATCGAGGAAACTAGTTATGCAAGATCAGAAGCAGAGGATTAGGTAACACCTAAACTGTATCAATGTTTTATTGTTTTACAATGGCAGTACAGTGAAATGAACAGTTGCTCATGCTATTGAGTTTGTGTGTACATTACTGACATCTCTTACAGTGTTTGACATTAGTAAAGGTGAAGACATATTTGTTATTCTGAGAATACTCTTGATTTACATTACAATCAAGAAGGAAACAGTTGCACTACTTGGATGTGCTGCACACATGCAATACTTTTGCTGCCCATGACATTCAGTAGAGTGACACACTGTACAAAGGACTCATTTAGTTAATGCTGGTACACATCTGTGAACAACTCCACAAAGAAGGCATTTTATACATTGGTGCGAGTTGTGTACATTCCCTTATACATTTAACATACACCTGTAAAGCAAACACCGTCAGAGGCAAGAGTATACGTCTACAGACATGAAATAGACCAGTCAGAGTCAACAGGTTTCACTGGAGACAGTAAGGTCATACAAAAGTGCGTAGGACAATGTACTTAATCTGTCAGCAAATACTGTTGACGTACGTACAGTAATGAGTCAGAATCTTTGCTGCAGTATGTTTGAGAAAATCACATTTGCTTAAGGCCCCATTTCAACAACAAAGCTTAAGTGCCCTTCTCTTTCAGATACAATACTTGGTGCACTTGGTCTTTATTTTATTTTTAATGAACCCAGAAAACATACACGGGGGTCAAGTCAAACGACAGACTATCAGCAGTTCTCAACGTGGGGATTAGCCCACAAAAGATCATTTGTGAAATGTGTAAAATAAATGACTTAGCGTTTTAGCTTGCATCGGGGGGGGGGGGATGGGAAGGCAGAGAACCATTATTCCAAATGTATAGAAGGCAAACAGAATCAGCCTCCACAAATTATCAATCTGATTGGCAGTGTGATTGATTAACCAGTCTGCCAGGATAATTCAAAAGACACAGTTGGCCCATATCAGGAGCTGGATTAACTCAATGGGACTGCGATGAAAGGACAGAGGAACCCAAAATCTCCAAAAGCACAAAGACATCTTTGTCAGGGACGCAGAGAAGCAAAGAGGATCCCTCTGAAGCTGATCAATAAGTAAACTACAAATGGCTCCATCAAGGACTCTCCACTCAACACGATCACAGAACAAATATAGAAGAACAATGAAAGCCTGTACACACACACGTTTGTTTCACTATCTTTGTGGGGACGCGTCATTGACATAATGCATTCCCTAGCCCCTTACCCTAACCATCACAACTAAATGCCTAACCTTAACCCTCACCCTAGTCATAACCCTCAAACAGCCCTTTAAAACACACACACACACACACACACACACACACACACACACACACACACACACACACACACACACACACACACACACACACACACACACACACACACACACACACACACACACACACACACACACACACACACACACACACACACACACACACACACACACACACACACTTTGTGGATCAGGAAATAGTCCCGTGGTGAACATGGTGCAGCATTCATAATAGGTTAGTGTTATAAAGTCACATTCATTTACAATTCAAGAAACCTCAGCTTAAGGTAAAACATGTAACAAAACGTTCCCAGAACCCCCCCCATCACTAGCACTTTGACTGTGATCAAACACAGAGACACATTATATTAGATCTACCTCGTGTTGAAGGTGCATAACAAGGATAACAAAGTGAAAAACAGCTTTTCCCTTCTCATTCTGTGAGTCAGCGTTAAAGTAATTAAGCATCCCCGTTATAAAAGAAGAGGATATCACACTCATTAACAAACATCCTCACCTCTCACTTTCAGTTGTGAAAGAAATAGTAAAAAACTGGAAAACACATTTACATGAAGAAGGCTGATTTGAGCTAGCACAGACTCCTATTGCTTCCTTTTTGAAAGGCAAATTAAATCAAAAGCATTTTAATGTATTTACTAAACATAATCATCCAAGTATGTTAATACAGCAGGATGGAACTGTTGCACATTATGATGGTTAGAATCTTCTATAAAACCT
The DNA here is from genome assembly GCA_023566125.1 of Zingel zingel. Taxonomy (NCBI): domain Eukaryota; kingdom Metazoa; phylum Chordata; class Actinopteri; order Perciformes; family Percidae; genus Zingel; species Zingel zingel. Next base: position 27,154,663 of record CM042320.1, read on the forward strand.
ATTTGAAGCACAAATTCATTTCCAGCATTAAAACCTCCCCCCACATATTAGGAATCGTTTTCGTCAGACAAATCGTACGCACGTGCACACCAAAGCTGCAGGATTGTGAATGCTGCAATGACTTCTTCACTGTGATGGGTGCAGTGGAGAACGACCAATAATCCTGCTGTGATGACCGTACTTGACAGAGACTTCCGTACTTTTATCCTGTGCTTTCAGCCCCTGGCCACTTAAAGCCAGAATCAAAGTCAAACAAGGGCACACAACACTTATTTCTGACAAAAAAACATAAGTGAGGGACATAAGATGTGAGTGGCTAGAAGACCACGCAGCTGCCAAGCAGTGCTGTCAGCTAGGCAGGTGTTTAGCAGCCACTGCGGACCAGTGCACCAAACGGTAAGTGTCCTCATCATCCACACTGTTTGGAAACAGTCTCCACAGGTCAGATGAGAGACGCGCGCAGAGGGAAAACAGACACCCAGGTGGGGACATTGGGCGACAGATGGAGGTCCCAGGGTGGAGGCAGTGTCTTTGGTGTCTTGGTGTGTGCGTGGGCCTTGAAGGCACAAATATCCAGTGGCGTTCCGGGGTTTTCAGGGGCAGCAGAGGTTGTCTATGACCAGCGTGACGTCAATACCGTAAACCTCCAGCAGGTCGACCAAGAAGGAGCGATCACCCTGGGGATCCAGCCCCATGGCCCTCACGTGTTCAGTGGTGAGGGTGGGGTCAGTGCTCCCTGCTACATCTGACAGGGTCTGGAAGATGCGGTTATTCAGCTCCATGAAGAACCTAGGACAGGGTTAAAGACAAGTGCGTCATGCTCTAGTCCTCCGCATCACATTAAAATGATGAAACAAACATAATAGTACTACTCTCCTTAAACTGCCTGTGAATAGGACTCAAGTCCACAAGCAGCTATGACTACACTTGTCAAGGACTCACAGAATGAAAAGATCCTCTTCATTTGACGTGCAGTCTCTATCCACCTCCTGAGAGTACAGCAACATTTGCCTGAAAAAAAAAAAAAAATCATCAACATCATCATGATATCTGACAAATAGGATCTTTATGCCTCTTATTGTGCTCCTCGCTGGCCAGTATCTATGAGTGTTCATGGTAATTATGCAGCCTTTTTTTTGATAACTCAAATATGAATGCATGTATCACATTTGAAAAAGCTGATAAAATGTAAAGTATTTGTACCTCTGTTCACTCAGTTTCCTGTACTTCTCCTTATCTGCTGCATTCAGTCGGAGCAGCGGCTGCAAATGGCTTCTGTGCGTTTTCACATTCTGGTTATCAATGTAGACGTCGTACAGCTCCTTCTTCTCCTCAAAAATCTTCTCTGTGGTGCCTTTAAAATGATTGGAAAAAAAAAACATGCTCATATATAAGGAATCGTTTCCATAGATAACAGACAGTGGTCAATTAACCATTTTTATACGGTTAAAGTTTCACTCACAGGCCACGAACGACAGCTCTGTTTCCAGGGCAGTGATGTCGGCTACGTTGATGTAGAAAAAGGGCCGTAATTCAGGCACAGAGACACCAATTCCAGGTAAAGAGACATTGGCTAGGCAGCAACAGCAATACACTGAGGGAAGCACAAGAACATAGGGAATGAAACATATCCATGGGAATAGAAAATAAAAGACAACACTTAGGTTGCAACATTAGTACATTCATTACATCCTACAAAACCGTGCAAGTGTGTATAAGCATGTGTGTTTGAGCTTCTCACCCCTGTAGCAGACCACACCTACAGGCGGAGGGGAGAAGATGAGGATCCGTTTCCTCAGCAACGCAAACTTCCACAGCACCATTATCTGCTCCCCGAAAAACTGGATGAACTGGGACATGCAGCCAGCTGGGTGGGTGATCTGCAGGGAGAACAAAAGTGACAAATGGGTTGTTGTTTTGTGCCGCTGAGCAAATCTGCTATCACCAACCAATATAAGTGTGTTCTGCTGCTTACACACCTTCATTTCGGGGTGCATACAGCGGTTGATGGTGGTCACACTCCAGGTTGGGCAAGCAGTGACCAGACCATTTCCTGTTGGGGGGAGGATGGCCTTCTTATCCTCATAGAAGGCCTCCAGGGGAGAATACTGGCCCGGACATTGTAACTGGTGTCTACAAGGCAATGGCAGGAGGGAGAGAGGGAGGAGAAGAGAGAAAGTAGAATAATGTCAGGTATGAGTCATCCAAGCCTTTCTAGATTTGTATAATTAGGCAGATTACGCTTGCTTAAGTGTATTTATACAAATCACATTTGCATATTAATTATTTGTCAATGTACGACCATGAACGCTCAGAGCTCATGCCAGTGTTTTAGTCGAGTCACTAACTGTCAAGTCCGAGTCAAGTCTAGAGTCCTCAGTGTTGGAGTTCGAGTCACCAAAGAAGAGTCAGAGTCGAGTCACAAGACCAGAGAACAGCGACTCGAGTCGGACTCAAAAACGCCACTACTGCCTTTTACACATAAGTAGTCAGAAACTTCATCCAACTTCTGAGTGCTACTTCATGAACGCTCAAGTCCGATTTCATAAATCCTCGAGTCCAAGTCATCAGTGCGCGAGTCGAAGTCGAGTCACGAGTCCAGAGAATAGCAACTCTGAGTCCAGGACTCGAGTACTCAATCACTGGCCCACCCAAAAGGTTTAAAGACCATTACTAAAGCACTGTAGCTTGCATCTGAAAGTATTAAAGTGCTCATATTATGCTTTTTGGCTTTTCCCCTTTCCTTTATTGTGTTATATATCTTTTTGTTAACGTTATAGGTTTACAAAGTGAAAAAGCCCAAAGTCCATCCCAAAGGGACTTACCATCTCCAACAGAAAACACTGTTCACAAACTGCTCCAAACAGCTCTACTGTAGTCCAGCCTTTACTTCCGTGACGAATGTGCGTCACTTTGTAACCCATTATAATGCTCGCCTAGCTGCTAGCATAGCACGCCCTCATACTCTGCTTCTGACTGGCTAGTTGTCCTTACCAAGGTACTGTGCATGTGTGACTCCCAACAAAGATGGAACAGAAGTGTGATGTCTCACTCTGTAGCTAAAACAGAGAGCTCAACACACAGGGTGAAAAGAGGAGATGCAGCAATGTGCAGTACAACAAATATATGGTGTTTACTGAAAATTAAACCATGTAAACCTATTCTGGTACAGCCTCTAAATACAAGTATGAACCTGAAAATGAGCATAATATGAGCACTTTAACTCAATCACTATTTGTTACACACTGTAAATGGAAGTCTACAGTATGTAGAAGCATTGTGTATTCAGTATCAGACATTATTTAGGTCATCCATAATGCAAGATTACCAATGTGTACTTGGTTAGTAACAGTCACTTGTTCTTAAATTGCATTGTGGGATAATTTGAGGCCACACATATTACATAAATACCACTGCTCTATGTCATATAACCACATCCATTCATTAAGTACTCATGCTTAACATACAGTATTTCAAACACAATTTGAGGCATCTGCTTGCTACTCTAGAGTGAGTGTAAAACAAGCCACAGTAACCACACATAAACTGTAGGCTAGATTACCACACTGATTAATTCACATCCACTTGTATTTGGTGGTAACCTAAGCCTCATTTTAGGGCCACACGTGTTACATAAATGCCACTGCTCTATGTTATAAAACCACAACCATTCAGTACTCGTGCTTAACCTATTTCTAACACAATTTGAGGCATCTGTAAAAAAAAAAAAAAAAAAAAAAAAGACAGTAACCACATATAAACCGAATAGATTACCACACAATTCACATCCACTTGTATTTGGCAGTAAACTGAGCCATTTGTATTTATAAGCCGAAACTGTGGCTGTGTCACATATTTATACAAAGTCAATAGGGAGATAAGCTTTTGTGAGAGGACTGAGGCAGAAGAGCAGAATTACTGAAGAGAAGAGAGGTTGACTTCCACTTCCGTGCTCAGACCTCATCCAAAAACTGCATGTAAATGGGCTCTTGTGACGAAAGCTGTAACCAGGACTCTGGGTTTATGTTTAATAGATGAGAAACATTTTAACAAAGAAGCAAGGACAGGAGGGTGGCATAAGGAGAAACCTGTAGACATTTTTGGGGGGAGAAATAGGGTTGAGCAAAGGTGACAAAATAAGGAAAAAAAAGAGACAGAAAGAAAAATACTACACGACACACAGCATGTCTTACCTGACTTGGTTCTCCAAGAAGTGCATGTAGCGGTAAAGCAGAGTGTAGGAGGGAGACAGAATTCCCACAGATTTCATCCTGGCTCCTCGCTCCAGCTCACTCTCCACAGGCAGGTTAGCAAAACAAGCCAGCCCAAAGTAACAGCCTTTACGGAAATATCTAGCCAAAGGCAAAACAAAGATCAGGAGTAAACACAGAGCGACAGATTTGTGCCTAGGGATATTGAACAGACTGGTGTTCCTCTACATACTGGATTTCATGCTTGCTGATTAGTGGGTGGGTGGGAGTACGTACATAAAGTCGTTGGCGATCCGATGGGAACCGCTGGCAATTGACTTGAATTCAACTCCGTCTAGGTTGATGTCGTGAGGCAGGCACCACTCCACCATATTCCCTGTGTCACACACACACACACACACACACACACACACACACACACACACACACACACACACACACACAAAATAACCCATGAAGTTACTTCCCATTCTGTCTACTTTCATCCTGGCCACTTCCTCTAATTCTGTATTTCAGTCATGTAGTAACAAGAGGTCAGGGACATTAAGAAAGCACTGACTCAGCTATTGTATTATGTTTACACTACCTTGTACGGTTTAACCCCATCCATATGAAGCCGAAGCACTGAAATCCAAGTCTTGTTTTCTCTTCTAATACCATTTCCTTTTAAACCAGCTTGGACTTTGGTCCACTCAATTCTTGCATGAGCTTATTGTCAGCTTGCAAAATCAGGAAGTTCATTTCTTTTGGAACTGTTGCCCCACCAAATTTAGGGTTATTTCAACACTGTGTGTTGATTGTGAATGTAGTCGATTTTAGTAGGGTCTTGACATCTGACATGTTTGACAACCCAGCTACCTGGGCTGATAGCACCATACACCTGTCACCCCCATGACTCAGTAATAGCTTACAGTTCACTTAAAGCACATCAGACATTCCAAGATAACAATAGGATAATACATTCAGGAAATGTAGCCGTCCACTTTAAACATGAAAGATAAACGATCAGATGCTCTTGCTACAATGGTAGCTTACCTGATCTTGTATCAAAGGTAACCACAAACACAGCCACGATCTGGTCTTTTTCCTCCCACTGATCCCTCACTGAGAGGCCGGGGAAGGGAACGTTACGATCTGTACAGAGAGGCTCCGGGCGATCCCACCTGTGCCCGGAGAGCTCTGTTCGCGGACGGCCCGGGCTTCCGTTCCTGCTGGCAACAACAGCTGTTACACTCTTCGTCGTCGGGCTGCAGGTGATAGTGGTGGCCGCGGTGCTACTGTTGGTGCTCCACCCAGTACCAGCCGCGGTCCCTGTCGGTGTACGCCGCCCGGTTGGCTGCCAACTTTTCTCCGCCGCTGCGTCCTCTTCCCTCGGAGGAGGCGGCGGCAGCGGCGGGGCCGCCTGGTTCGGATACGGTGGTGGGATCTCCTCCCAGTCCAGCAGCGGGGCTCGGTCCGACTGCTTCACCATGGTGTTGCTGCCTCCAAGGACTCGGGAAGGGAGAAATAACACAAAACTCCGCTGTCCAGTTGAATAGAGCACACTAAACACGCTGCTGGAGCAGGGTCATGGTATCCTGCTTCTTGCGGGCTTGTTTTCTATGTATTTGTAAGCGTGTCACATCCACTGACGGGCTGCTTTTGCCTCCGCCTGTCTAACTGTTTTGATGACGTCGCTGACTTCCGCTCACGTATCTATATTACTATTTCATACAGTGACCTAATTTCGATTATGGGCTATTCATTTTGCCCATAATAGTCTTAAAACAGTCGTAATGACATTTAGCTATAGTGTGTCCGTTGTACTCAGCCATGCGCATTCCTTCATGCTATTTTACTTTAAATTTGAATTTGTAGTTTTCTTGATAACATTATAGCCTATGCATGCATGTGCCTTTTATTAGTTCGATTTTCATAGTTTTTATGGTAACGCTGTTCAAAGTTGCTTACGCATTTATTAACAGCCATTTTAAAGTCAGGTGTGTGGTTTAAGAACAATTCAGCCAATCAGAGAGCTAGATGTGTTAACGCGGTGGCATAGTTTATTTAAACAGGAAGTCATTTACATACAGGGCGCGAAATTCAAGCGTGGTGGTGGTGCGGGATGCGACGTGTTAGTGAGTATACATGATAAGCACTCTATCACTCAAACGTGCATCGTGATGTGTATGTTGTTGACCACTTTGTGAAGCACCTGTTGAGCTTTCAGGTGAGTCTGAAAATGACATCACAGCGTGACAGGAAAGCTGCTGTTTAATCGCCCTACATGATAAGGAAGAACGTCTTAAAAACAAAGTTATTGGTTAAATTATGGGACTTATGTTGTGGTAGTGGAAGTCAAAAGTGATCTTTGTCATACTGGATATATATATATATATATATATATATATATATATATATATATATATATGTAGGACAACTGGTGTAGGGGTTGTCATGTTTTGTTTCCTCATCTTCCTAAAGAGAAATGCAGGCCTGATAACTTTATGCATAACATCAATGCCAAATTTAAAACTGTAAAGTATTTTTGCTTTCTAAGGGCAGTCAATTAAGCATTCAACCTTTGCCCCTAAACTCAGGTCCCAGGCATGGCGACGTTGTTTGAAGAGATCAGCCAGCAGCTGGACTTCTCTAGCTGTGGAGAGGAGGGGGGCAGCAGTGACAACAGCTCTGATGACTGCACCTCCAGCATCCGAAGTCCCAGGATCCACAGTCCCAGCTCTGCGTGCAGGACGCCCAGGGTGCAACGCCACCGCAGTAGAAACAACACCTTATCCCCTTTGCAGTGCACCAGCCCCATACCTTACGCTTCCTGGAGGAAACTGAGGCTCTGTGACTCTCCCAGCACACCCAAGGTGGGGACTAATTCAGATTGGTTGTCCCTTAGGCTACGTTCAGACTGCAGGCAAAAGTGGCCCAAATCTGAATTTTTATTTTATTTTTATTTTTTTTTTCTCTCTCTTTTTTTTGGGGTCAAGTGACCAGGTCAGACTCCTTCAGAAGTGGTGTGAACACTCACATTTATTTATTTTTTTCCAAATCTGATTTAGACCACTTCCATAAGTGGTCCTGAATCAGACCCAGGTCTGATTTTTTTTTTTTTTTTCATTTAATTATTTATTTTCCAATGCGTTCGCAGTGTGAACAACCAAGGTGGATTTGATGTGACTTTTACGTCAATCTACATCACCATTTGTCACAATCATGCGCCGGCGGGAGTTAGCCCTACACGCAGACGGTAAAATTAAAAAAAACTTGACAAGGCCTACAAAATGGAGAACAGTGATGGAGCAAGTCAATGGAGGGAGAGTGAGTTGTTGGACCTAATTAGTGTATGGAGAGATACTTCAATTTAATCAAAACTAGAAGGATCATAACCGCTCCGTTTTTGAAAAAATGGCAAACAAAACGAAATGGAAGAACGGGGACACAGGAGAACGTGGCTGCAGTGTCAAAGGAAGGTGAAGAGCCTTAAAGCTAAATTTAAAGAAGCCAATTTGGCTCTCTTCATTCTTCTCCTCCTCAGCACCTGCTCATTAATGTTACGGCTGCCATGACAGATATAAAAGTGAATAAAAGCGAAAATGCTTACTTCCTCCATAACCTCCGTAACGTCATTGCAGCAGCATGCTGCGTCTGATGTTATTGTTCTTTTGTGCATGCGGGTCAGTTCGAAACCGTTCACACTGGAATCTGATTTGGGCACATTTTAAAAGGTAATGTGAACAGCCAAACAAAATTGGATCTGAGCAAAAAAATCCAAATTAAGCATTAAGACTTGGAGTGTGAACGTAGCCTTAGTGTGCCCCTGTGGTCTCGCATGTTCTACCAGTTTAACTTCAGTGGGATGAGTTGCATTTCTGTCCTTATTTTTATTTTTTTCCTGCAGAGCCTACTATCAAAGTCGTCCCAGCCTTGCTCCAGCAGTAAGATAAGTTTCCTTCAGAGGACCCTGCGTTTCACCTCAGCTGCTCCTAACCTCATCCAGGCACCTTGTGTCAATGTGAATCCTTTCACCCCTGACACAGTCCGCAGGAACAGCGAGCAGCAGTGGAAGAACCATTGCAGGAGTGATGATGAGGATGATTATGGGCGCAGGTACTACTGCTCTACGCTGTATTGTAGATCTGTAAGGGTATGATTTGTAAACACCAGTATGTGCTTGGGCTGCACGATATGGGGAAAATATCTAATTGCGATTATTTTTGACTGATATTGCGATATGATTCCCGATATTGGAGGTAATGATCATTTTTGTATTCTCAATTTCATGAAAAAATATTTAAATGGTTATAACGTGAATTTTGCGAGGATCTTTACCAAACAAAGATTTATTTATTTTTAGTCTGTAGGATTTGTAGGCTGGGCTGTCTCTGCAGCACCACAATTCTTCATTCAGAATGGGTTGACACATTTTGCCTTTAACAAATATTACGATTTGGATAATTGTGTAGCCCTAGTATGTGCCCATCATTATTACTCCCAGATGGGGATTTATTTTGAAGATCATGTGTGGGAACTTGCCCAAATGTGTAATTTAGAACATCTTTCAGCACAGGGAACTTAGTCCACTTGTATTGTGGTTTAGGTTTCCAAATTAGAGCTGTTTTAACAGCAAACGTCGGTAAATGTCTTAATTTGCTGGTAGACTCCCCACACAGTGCACTGAGGGCGAAAATAAAATAGTTTGAATTCTCAGTCTTTGTATTTTTGGCACCCTTACACATAGGCCTGACTTTTTTTTTTTTTTAATCCCTTACTAAAGCAGTCTTAAAGGTCTAAAGGCCCTTTTCATCTTCCAGGTTGAAACACAGCCTAACGTCATCTGAGGAGGATGATGAAGCCTTTCTCCCACCAAAGGTACAACTATTTTTATCTGTGCCTTTCTGGTGGATGTAACCCTCCCATCTCGGATGATTCTGATATGATTTCATAATTAGGCTTTGTCATCTCAGTCTGCCTCCTCACTTCTTGTTTTGTCCATAATTACATGCTGTCAGTCCTACTTCCGGGATTTCTCTAAGGAATCTCCACCCCAAAAAAAAAAAAAAAAAAAAAAAAAAAAGGGAAGCTCAATCAGAATCTTCACAAAACCATTTCTCTGTGGAAGTGCTACCATATTTGGTGAAGCATCAAAGAAAAAAAACCCCGGTTCTCCTGGCTGTAAGTGACGTGTGTTCTTATGAAATGTCTTTGGTTTTACCACAAGGCCCTCCATCTGTTTATCTGGCAGAGGCGAGCTGTCCAAGCCTTCATGCTGTCCCGCTATGAGAGTGAGTTCCTGGAGCTGGAGTGCATTGGCGTGGGCGAGTTTGGTGCAGTTTACAAGTGTGTGAAGAGGCTGGATGGTTGCTTGTACGCCATAAAACGCTCTCGCCGACCCCTGGCAGGTTCTGCCAACGAGTGAGTCAGCAGTGTGTCACTCTGTGCCAGAGACGGATACATTTGATAAAGTCAGAAATCAACTTAAAATGTGGAGGGAAATGTGACTTTTTTTTTTTTATTATATCCTCTCAGGCAGCTGGCTCTAAAAGAAGTGTATGCGCATGCTGTTCTTGGGCACCACCCACATGTTGTACGCTATTATTCAGCATGGGCAGAGGATGATCACATGATCATTCAGAATGAATACTGTGAAGGTAGGTTTCCCCTTACAACCAAAAAGTTTAGGAAGACTTGGATGAAATGAAATTCCAAATAACTTTTAGGTGAACTAGATTGAAGTCTGTGGTTTTGATAACGTCAATGTGTGGGTGCCAGGTGGAAGTCTCAGTGACGTGATTGTGAAGAAGGTGGTGCAGGATGAGCTGTTTTCAGAGGCAGAGTTGAAAGATTTGCTCTTACAAGTGTCTATGGGGCTAAAATACATCCACAGCTCAGGCCTCGTACACTTGGACATCAAACCAAGTAAGTCTCATTTGGCAGTTCTCAGTTTGCATTTCTTGTTCAGTCTAAATCTAAAGTCTCTTGTGCTTAAAAAAAAAAAAAAAAAAAAAAAATTAAAAAAAAAACTGCCTTGTTTTAATTCTTTGTAGGTAATATATTCATTTGCCAGCGTCCCAGCACAAGTGCAGCAGGTGAAGGGGAGAGCGAGGAGGAAGATGACCGAAGCACATCAGCAGGAATCATTTACAAAATTGGTATTATATTTAAAGGGGACATAAGTTCATTTTCAGGCTCTACTTGTATTTTGGGTTTCCTCTAGAACAAAATACAAACTAAACTCAGTTTCCCAGAGGGCCACACTGGAAAATGAGAATTGCATCGAGGGCCAGACATGTAGAGATTATTGACGTGTTTATTTAAGAGAAAATCATATTTTGACTGTATTATTACATGTCTCATATACTGTAGTCTTCTCACTTACATTTTGGGCCTCATAAAGCCCCAAAAAAGTTCCTCAGCCAGCGACAAATAAGTTAGAAAAAAAGCGCCAAAGAATTTGGAAAAAATGCCGAAGAAAGCGTCAAAATTGTCACATTTTGTGACAAAAGCATCAGAAAGTGCCAAACACTTCCGAAAAAGTGTCAAAACCGTTAAAACAAAGTCCCTAAAGCATTTTTTAAAAAGCGCATAAACCACCGGAAAAGGCATCAAAAATGCAGAAAAAAGCACCAAAAACTTTGTAAAAAGCGAAACTAGGTGGGCCGAAATTTATTGTGAACCTAAATTGAAATGCGGCCGGATCAAAACCTGCGAGGTGCCGGATTTGGCCCTCGGGCCTTGAGTTTGACACCCCTGCTCTAGAACATGTTACTAATATATAGTTGTATATTAGTTGTAGAGCCTGACCGATATATCGTCGGGCC